>JACXGM010009286.1:0-27784 GCA_016801145.1 Umbra pygmaea
ATATCCTCCCACCTTTTTGCGTGGAACTCCCACTTTCCCCATGACCCTCCCACGAACGCATATTAAAAGCGCAACTTGTCTGTGGTCGCTAATGTGGCAGGCAATCTGCGATTTTACCCAAGTGCGCCTGGTTTGTAAATAGCACGCATCGGTTACGTCCGTCTTTGCGACCAATTAGCGCCTGGAAACAGTCGCAAACGGCTTGATAAATCTAGCCCTATGTTTTTTTACATTTAAATAACATTTTCCACACAATAAATACAAATATCTTTGTTTATTATTTTGTTTCTATGTTTCACATTCCTTAGAAAACCATTTACCTCTATGTGCTCTGCTGAGACCTACACAATCTAAATGAAACCACTGGCCATTACAGTTTTCAGTATCACAAGCAATAATTTTGCCATATTCTGCCTTTCTACAATAACACCATAGTTCTTTCTGTAAATTGTCTTGTTAGATTTAGAAGTCATTGATCCCGTTAATATGCTTCTGATGTGTGTTCTCTGCTATTCACAACCTTTGTTTTCGAAAAAGTGTGTCTCAAAGATGCAGACACTACCGGTGCAGTCACCCGGCTTGTCAATCGTCTATTCCTTGTAAATTTCACTCAATCAATCCAACACATATGCAGCAAATGGCCCGCAACAGGATTATTCACAAAGGAGATGATTGTATTCAGCTATAATGGGACAAGTGCAGATGTTTTTCCTTTATCTTAATGCAAGTTATAGTATACCGCTTGCAGGGGCGCCACCAGGAATTTTGGGCCCCATGACAAAATATCTAATTGGGCCCCCTCTGTTCAGCTGTTGTAGTTTTTACTAATTTTTTGGGGGCCCCTGTCAGTCATTGACCCTTAAGAATTGTCCTAAACTTTTCCCCCTATACGGCGCCCCTGACCGCTTGTGTCACAGCAGTAGTTAAATGCCAGATGTTAAAATTTTAACTTCTATCTCAATGTAGATTAATGTTCAGTGATCTATTCAGCATACCATTTATAATATGAAAATATTACTCTCGAAATATACACTAAATACCACAAAAACTGTGTTGATTCCCTTTTTTTTCTGTGATTTCTTCATGATTTTCCTCCTTTCCCAAATCCCTCTCTAATCCTGCCTTGTCGGCAGCTGCACAACACATTGTACAGATCTGTGGGATGCTAATGGGCGTGCACATGGTTCATCCAACCACATGTTAACCATTTGATAAGCCGATTCTTTTCACACGGTTCACCCAACACGGAAGCCTTTAGTCAGATCATGCACGGGATGATTACGTTCACCGACTATACTAATCATTGTTGATTTTGTACTTAACAAATAAATTAATTGACCTGTCAACATTGGCTTGTTGCTATTAAATCCAAAATAATTCAGCTTTTATTTGGTGGTTTCCGATACCGCATGGCAACACACATTTAAAAAATGTAATGCGAGTGACACAATAGTAATACATGTCACTTGTTTTTCTATTATAAATGCAGTTAATGAAAATAACTTAATGATGAACTAACAAGCTAGTATTATAGCCAGTTACTGTTGGCCTGACAAGCTAACATCGTAAAGCAGATTTGTGCGTTGCTTAAACAGACCGAGCCCGAACACATACAAAAAAAGCAGTCTTGGTAAGTAAAATATATTTGTTTGTATGGGGGCATAGTTTTTACCCCTATCTGCTGGAGAAAATGTCACAGAGATTGAGGAAGAGAGGGCGGGTCTTCCACATAGCGGCATGTGTGTGAGAGAACTTTGCAACACCATGTGTCATGAATGACTAATGATAAATTATAGCGTCCATTACTTTACTCACTACATTAATAAGAAGATCCAAGACCCAAGCACACTCCTTATTTGTTGGATGTCTCTTTGCTTAAGAACAACACCAGCTGTTATCACGATATGTCTTCGTCATATATTTTTCTTGAAAAAAATGTCCAAATATAATACTGATTATCGCCCAGCCCTAACCTCATTAACTATAATAAAGTGAATGATTTTTAAATGATGCTGGAATAGCAGAGGCACCTCTTTGCTTTCTTTACAACTTGAGGCTTTGTGAGTTCCGTCATCCTCTCTGACTGAATTCTACTTTCAGCAGTATTGTGGTGTACATATAGGAATAACGGCTTGTAAAGGTCTTTATTTTGTTTATTTACCCATGCAATGCCACTGCAGGCCAGATGCAATAGGTAGGGGAAGGCACCATCTCTCTAACCTGAAACATCTGAAACAGATGGCACCCAAGAGAGACCTGCCGATGAAGAGTGAAGGTGACTAGGCAGTCGAGGTGCTTCTACACTGGAAGAATCTGAACTACCCCTTATGTGACAAGAAAACGTGAGTTAACTCTTGCAAAATAATGAAACCGTACTGCAACTGAATATTGTTCCAGTGGATGACTTTGTGTACAATAAGACCTTTTAGAGTCAGCAAGTGAATTATGTTTCCTTGACAACTAGCCACCCTGAATGTTTATGGTGTACCAAACACTTAAGGAATTCATGAGATTGTGCAAAGCAAAAGAGATTTGTGACTCTTCCGCCTACATGAATCCAGACAAAACCCATGAACCCCCCCGGACCAGCAATGTTTTTTGTTTTTTTTATAAGATCCACAAATGCTTGAATACAGTGTGTTCCGGACTTTAGGACATCCAATGCACGGTGTTCCTGCAAAATCCTCTGGACTATTTAAATCGCCTGGGCTTTTCTTCACAGACACATATCTAAAGAGTGTTTGTTCCAGACAGAGGCCATTGCAGTGGCAGATCTATTTATCTCCTGGAGGACAATCTGTCACAGGGACACTGGGCAGGGTAATGGTTAACACTCTTGCCTCCAAAACTACAAATATGCTCCCACTTTCTTAAAAAGTATACAAATATATTGGGGTTCGAAGCTTAAATGGGACGACTGTATGTGCCCTTCCTCTTTGTCTTTCCCTGTGCTTCCTACTGCCAACCTTCTGTATAAAAACATGAAACGAGTTGGGTATGCCATTATCCTTATGAAAATAAAATCACTCTCTGTTTAATTTAGGAATTTTAAACATTCACCGTTCTTGTGAATCCAGTGCTAGAATAAGCCAAATCATCTACTTTATCTAACCCCTTAAGTCTTTTATTTCCCTGTATAATTCTCTACCAATCCTGCCATCGTAATCTCCACTATTCATCATGTACCTTTCCTGCTCATTCCTGCTTATTTCTTAACAAATCTTATTTGTTCAGAACATAATCCTGTGAGATGAATTTGCATTGTCATAATTCACTATTCCTTTATAAAACAAGATAAAACCCTTAATCAGAGGCATACAGTACAGTAGGACTTTAATGTTCCTGCCAAACTGGGGAAAGTTCTCCAAATGAACCTATCCTCTCCAGTTACTGCTAACATATTACGTCATTATGATATTCTACTGTATAATTTATTATTAATAATTATGTTCAATTCCTATCATGTTAGACCACTACCTTAATACCAGTATTGGGGAACGCTACTTTAAAAGGTAACTATGTTAGATTACTGCGTTACTATTTATTGAAAGTAACTATGTTACGTTACTGTGTTAATCTTTATTGAAAGCCACAAATTAAACTAGTTTAAGTAACTTGTTATATTTTTTTAATGCTTTTTACATATGCCTTTTGGTGTGTCTAGGTTTAGTATCATACTAGCATCATTGGACAAAAAGTATCAATTTATTAACCTTCCAAATTATATAAACGATTTGAAACAATTTTAATGGTAAGTTGATTAAGAAATAATTATTATAAACCCTAATGATGGGCCCTAAACAACTAGGCAACCTTGCCGCCCCAGATAGTGATTGCCTGATCATGCCGGGTGAAGACTTGTGGTAGAGGGTGAAAATATGATGTTAATGTAACAAATTTTCTCATTATAAATGTAACTAGTAACTAATTACTTGAATTGTGAAAGTAACGCATTAGGTTACTTTTTACTATAATAAGGCTGACTACTGTAACGCGTTACTTAGAAGTAACGTTATCCCCAAGGGTGTAGGAGTGAGTTTGATATTGGGGGGGACACAACATCTATTTTTTACAAATTGTTCTTAGTATTGGGGGGGGACCACATTGCCAGTCTGTAACATTGGGGAGGACATGTCCCCTCGTCCCCCCCCGTGTTCCTACGCCCTTGGTTATCCCCAACACTGCTTAATAACAATCAGAGGCACACTGAAGTCTGCCTATAATCAAATGTCCACATTTTAACCTGTGAGTTCCCTGGGATGTAAGTGTTGTCAAGGGGCCATGGCTAGTAGGACTACAGCTGGGAAAGTAGCATCTGTAAAGCAGTTTTTGCTGATCTTTACTGCTATAACAACATGGCATTGTTGTACAGGGCATTTACTGATTACTGTTATTGTAGGTTATATCTGTGTTTCAAATGGCTAACCTGTATATCCGTATGTTAAGGTCAATTTGGTTAAAAAAATTATGTTTGTATATGTACCGTAAGTATTCCTGCTTTTCCATTTGAGAATACCATGCTGCAGTACAGGCCTGGCAGAGCATCACCAGGGAAAATACCTAGTGTCTGATGACGTTGATGCATCGCAGACTTCAGGCAGTCATAGCATGCAAAGGATAAGCGACCAAATATTGACAATTATTATTTTATTGTACATTCTGTTCTACGTTTTTAGTTGAAAATGGGGGGACCATGTACACAGTGTGCCATCATTTCTGAACGGTTCATTCGATGTTCATGAATAATAGCTGTCAGACGATTAAAATTATGAATCGCGATTAATCACATTTTCTTCTGCAGTAATTTGTGATTAATCGCAACTGTAGAATATGTTCAAATTGGCCCTGAATAAACAATTTTCAGTTTTAAAAGCAGTATATTATGATAAAAAGACTACTGTAAAATATAGGAAGTGCCTAACTAGGGAGTAATTCAGTACAATAGCTGTCTTTTTACAAGTTAAACCAGGTTGTCAAGGCATTTAAATGTTGATCCTCAAATAACACATGTAAATCTAAATCAGGCAATCAAAGGTTTCTGCAATTTGATCCAGTAATTCTACCATATCCTACCACTGTGCTCTTGATCAAGGAAACATGTAGAATCACTGCTCTATTAGGCTAAAGTATAAAATGTAACTGCTCTATCTGGAGAGAAGCTGAGTGTGCAGGCATTTGATCCAACCCGAGTCATGGTCTTGTCCATTAGGCTAGCTCATGTTAACTAGAATGTGGTAAAAATGGGGCTTGGCCAACTTTGAAGGATGTAACATTAAGACCAAATACTTTAATCTGTATAACATGACAAGTTAAGTGAATGGGGATCCAAATGCATAATCTATGCTACAGTACTTAAAAAATATGCAATTGCATAGGGTAAGGAAGAGAGGTAGACATCTATTAGAGGGAGCTATAATATTTACACAGTATGGAAGTTGTTTGTTAGTTCTGCAAATGTAATGTTTTTGTGGAATCACAACATTTGATGGAGACTTTAATGCTTAGCTAAATCAATGTAATACTAAGGTACCATTCTACAAGCTAAGTTTTAGAATTGATTATTTAGTTTGTTCTCCATCATTGTTATACACAGATGCCACATGATAAAGTGGTGCCATTCGTACCTCGTCAACAATCAGTGCATTTAGTTGCCAACAAATGGTCTATACTTGTCGCTGGGTGGTGCTTGATTACTTCAAACAAAACAGGAGATTGCAGTTCTAATCCCTCCTAGGGAAAGTTTTTTTTGGGACAGAGACTGATATTAAATCAATGTAATTGTATTACTATACACAGTAGAATACCTTTCTTAATTTAAATAAAGCCTTGTTTGTTTTAAAAGAGTTTAAAGAAAACAAAGTAGGGCTGCAACATCGAATCGATGATATTGATAAAAATCGATTATTAAAATTGTTGGCAACAAATTTCATTATCGATTCATTGGGTCTGTTTTGTTGCTTGCTGTGTGGTGGAGCTACGTCAATTAAAGAAAAAACATTTTTTAACTGTTTGACCGAAATCTTGGATATTATGGCAGAACTTAACTTTAAATGAAACAAAAAAGTTTTACGTGCAAACTGCAAGTAGTTCTTATTTATCAAATAGCCAGTGTTTTGTCGCGATCCAGCTTGGTTTATTAAATCAAATCCACTTCAACATTGCACGACATTTGTATTTAACTAGCTGGCTAATTAACGTTTGTAGTAGAGCAGACGCGGTAGAGCTAACGTTAATCTAGCAAGCTCATTAACAATACTTGGCATTGCTAACGTAAACAGAAATATACATAAAGCAATGAAATTACTATTTAACAGGCCTTATTATAAGGCTATTTACAACTATGTTCTATAAAAGCTGTTTCTGTAATTGTTTTGTAGACAATAATTTTACCATCTCAGGTCCGTCTAAGCAAAGTAAAAAAATTCCTTATTTTGCAACTTACTAAAGAAATTAGCATATGTTTTCTAGCATACATTCAGGTTTGTTGTGTTAAAATTGTCAATTTGGAAAAACATTTTTTTAGTTTTGGAAATATTTGATAGTCTGTTTATCCGATTAATCGATTAATCAAAGAAATAATTGACATATTAATTGATTATCCAAATAATCGTTAGTTGCAGCCCTAAAACAAAGATATATTGTAGACTACTTCACATTCCTGAATCAGTTTCACTTTGTGGGACAAAAATGGTTAATGAATGACATAGTGTTCTTAAAATACACACAAAAGATATGGTATAGCGGTAAAGGTCGGTGGCGTTAGTAGTGGTCTGTGGTGTGTAGTGAGTTTCAAGTTTAAATCCCCACAAAAGCAAATAATTTTTGTTCTCAGTCTGTTCAGAGGATGAATTCAAATTGTATATTGTAATTGTAATCATACCTAAACAATCATACCTAATAAGGTGACTGCATTCCACTGATTTCATGGGGGGAATCACAAACATACAATACAGTCCGACTCTGATATCGGAGGAATTCTACTACATGGACTCCCTTTAAAAATGTCACAAGACCTTTTTCCCATGACAGCAAGAGAGATCACTTAGTAAACTACAGTACATCTCTCGTCTCTAACAATATACGTCAGTGGATGCTAGGCAATGGGAGGCGACAATATACGTCAGGTAAGCGACTTGTTCTTCAGGGCATTCCCGGGGATTCCCGAGTTACCTCTCATTGCTATTTGTCTCTCCCGCTTTCTCGTATACATGGGGGGAATCATGAACATATGGCTTTATAGCCAGAACGCCCACTTCTCCACATTCCCTAATGGGTGATCATCAGGCAGTACTTGTCTTTAAATAGCTACCAAATTGATTTTATAAACAGATTTTTTCTCTGTAGCCAGAAGCATAACGAAATGCTAACTTGTTGAAAAGAGCAGGAAACTATAAAATAGTACCAACATCTTTACTTGCACAACAAATCTTTATTGGTAATTCATGACATTGCTGGTATTAGCTCAATATCCATCATTACAGTTATTACAAAACGTATTCCCATCTAAAATTTGTATGTCTGTCTCATCTTGTGTCTGCTAGCAGCTGACTGACTGATCTTCTACAATATAGCTGCTGCATGGCTACCCTCACAAAGCGTGCATCATTTTTGTAGAAAGGTGACACTTATCTGCCCTTGCCCAGACCATTGATGGGCACTCAGCTATACTCATTGTGTTACAAATGTTAAACACCCAATGTGGGGGACATGCCGATAAACGGCTATTCCCAAGCGAGAATTTCAATATTCAAAAGTGATTTTTTTTCTTGTCTTAATAGCCTAGTCTCACTTGTGAAAATAATATAAACTAGTTTATGTATAAATAACAACACAATGTAAAATATAAAATAATTGGCATTGGCATCCAACCAGATAAATAATTATCTTTTTATTGAGTACATGAGAAAAGACACTCAGTAGGCATATTAAATTATACAAACTAGACAGTTATGTAACGCTAATTAAAAAAGAAAGAACGACGATATACGCTGCCTGTGGTCAAACTGTGCAGCCTCTGCTCAACCTGTACAACGGGCTACAGCAGCATCTTATTTCAATACAAACACAGGCTAATCAGAAAGCACTAACGAAGTGCAGGTCACAACCATGTCTAGGATTTCCTGAAATATAGGGGGATCAGTGAGCGGCCCCTCCCCAAATGGCATAGCCCTGGTTGGCCTATGACGTAAAGCCATTGAACACCTAATTTCTTCCTCGTCAGGTTTAGAAGTCTATCTGTAATTTTAACAGACAGTGTGTGAGTGATTTGAATACCCCTGGAGCCTATAGAAATGCTTGTGTTTTGGAATCACTCAATGCCAAAAAATTACATACAACATAATAAAGCATGTTGCATCATTTCTGATTCATTCCTGTAACATATACAGTACTTTAGTGAATTCTAAATAGTGGAGAGGTGTCATTCTAGTTTTGTAAAGAAATAATATGTTCTTCGTGTTGCTTAGGTTATTGTTTTATGAGTGATGTTGGGTGACAACTGTTGCTAGTGTTATGGATGAATGAGTTTATTTGCGACGTATTACAGTTTATCCCAATTGTTAACACACAAAATGCAAAATTTGGCTCATTTTGTCAAAACTCAACACACAAGAATTCTTGACAAAACATTTGGAGATTAACGTCTAACTGCCATGTCAAAAAGACATTCTGCAATTACAACTTAACACTCTTCAAAAGGCCCTCTTCGGATCGATAGGAAACACACATGCACATGCACAATAAACAGTCAAAGCAGACACATCACACTGGTCAACTGTACTCAAGATACTTCTGTCATTTGTAATTTCTAACCTTTTTTATTCCCGCAAACCAAGCCTCAGTGATACATTGTATACAGGTAGCACAAAAACTCCCATTACAAGTCAGAGATTACACCGTCAATTGGCGTCGGGCCACATCACCTCGTCCACATCACAGGCGATGTTCTCCCTCGCCAGGCAATGGGGAAAATATTGCCAGGCATGGCGTATCCACCCGTGGATTGACCCGACCTCGATGTCTCTGCATGCCTCCTCCATTGCTCGCAGGAGCGGCATGCGTGCATGTGGTCGGCGGTCACAGACCTTCCACTGCCATGCCGAAAATAATTCCTAGATCGGGTTGAGGAACGGGGAATAAGGGGGCAGGTTCAGCACCGTGAAATGGTTGTGGTTGGCGAACAAGTCCCGGATCAGAGCAGCACGGTGGAAACTGACATTATCCCAGATGACAATGAACATGGAATGCCCTGGTCCGTCCTATGAGACCGCGGTATGTAGTGCATGCAGAAATGTCAGTATGTGTGCAGTGTTGTAGGGACTCAGGTTGGCATGGTGATGGAGGACCCCCTGACCACTAATGGCGGCACACATGGTGATGTTGCCCCCGCACTGCCCGGGGACGTTCTTGATGGCCCCGATGTCTGTTTTTTGCCAGAGTCTCTTCCTATTTCTCCTCTCCCTCTATCCCGTCTCTTCCTCATTCTTCTCTCCCTCTTCCCCCATCAATTCCTCATTCTTTTCTCCCTCTATCCAGTCTCTTCCTCGTTCTCCTCTATCTCTTCCCGTTTCATCCTCGTCTTTTCCTTCCCCTCGGTCCTTCAGCCTCCATATTCGTGATTGTCTCACGACAGGTGCTCAAAACTGATTTCTATGTATAGTGCTACATATGTGACCGATTGGTGTTCAATTACTGTTTTAGTGTTTTACTGTGTGTGCGGGGGTGTTGCTAATGTTGTGTGTGTTTTGATTATTGAATGGAGGTGCCGACTGCAGAGTGTTTCATCATTGGCAAATGTGTGTAACATGCAACACTGTGTGTAGAGTTGTGCACTGTGTATTGCAGACTTATTTACGGTGCCATGCCGACAATGTGTTTATTTGTTTGCTGCCTGTGTGTACCAAATGCATGCAAATGGTATGGTTTTGACGCTTTGGTCTGGGCATTCACTTTTAGTGTTTAAGCAATCGGGAGAAAATGTAATATGTTTAGTTTTTTAAGAGATGATTTTGTAAGCAATGTAGCCAATACATATTTAGCTGTTCTGAAAATTAAACCAAATGTAAATACACAATGAAACAAAAGTATTTCTTATTTGATTACTTGATTAATCGATAGAACAGTCTGTAGAATACTCGATTACTAAAATAATCTATAGCTGCAGCCCTAGTTAAATTGCAGAAGTATAGTTGGTGAACGTAATCATCCCGTGCAAGATCTCAGCAAAGGCTTCAATGTTGGATTCACAGTGCAAAAAGAATCAGCAGCTGGGCAACATGCGGTTGGATGAACCATGTGAAAAATGACAAATAAAATAAGAAAGACAAATTGGAAGGGCAGACTAATGGGAAACCCTGCACAAAAATAATTGTGTATGTTAAATGGCTCCTCTCATCCAAGTCTTTCCAAGCAAACTAAAATGCAGTAAAATGCATTGTCATTAAAGGAACATTCCAGACCCATAAACAGCTCAAAATCATTGTGCAATTCATGGTTCCCAAATGATAGTCACTAAAAACACCTCAGCACATCTGATAATTTCCAACTCCGCCACCGTAACTGACCAGAAAGTTATACAGTGTCGAAAATAGAGCAAGATTCTGGGGAGGTCATTCGATTGACTTCCTGATATTTATCTGTTACGTTTTATTCTCCAATTGACTCAATTCAAAAAGTCACTCAGTTCAAAGTTAACATTTTGTATTTTCGAAAATGTTGCAGTGACGTCATTGTATAGGTTTCTGTTAAAATTACGGTGGCCGAGTCGGGAATTACCGAATGCACTGAGAAGGTGTTTTTAGTGACTGTCATGTCAGAAACATGCTGTTTAGGGATCTGGAGTGTTCCTTTAAGAAATGGTTTGTCAGCATGGCCAGAATTACAATTGAAGTGAACCCCATCATGCTTCCTTTAATAAAAAGCCTGGTTTCTGCTTAGCTGCCCAAACTGTGAAAAACCATCAAATAGGCAATTAACTTTCTTTGGAGCAGTGTACCTATGATTGTGTACACCGTGACAAAACTGTAAAACTCTTTCTTGCCAGAAGCAGCGCTATTCTAATCTTTTATATACTTAGCAAGGTACGGGGAGCAAAAATAATTTGAATAAGGATAATTTATGCCATTTGTAACTCGGTGGCGGATGTGGGGTAAAATCAAGTATGGGTGGGAAGCATTAAGCATTCTCATCCAATCGAATGTGTTGCGTCAGGAAAAAAATAAGCCCCAACACTATTGGCTGACTACAGCAAAGCCCCAGCAAAACTGTTGATGGTTTCAAATTAACAGCAAGCCGTGCAGTCAGAACTCATTATTCAGGGGCGAGAACAATATGCATCACGTGCCCAATCATTGGCGAGCTCCAATGTGCTGTGGAAGTGAGTATTACTTATTGCTGGACCAGCCTAGAAATATGGTGACTTTAAATCCCAGATTGGAGAACAGAACCACTTGTTTATCAGGATCACTGACAGGCATGTCATTTGCTTATTGACTAGGAAGAAATATTTACCCTGAAACCTCTACCGTGTTGTTTGGTAAGAAAGTCTTGTTGTCCTTGTAAATGGTAAAGCATGACACCGTTCCAACACTCAACTCAACCACAGATTACACACGTGACCTGATCATCGGACCCGAAGCTTGGCTTGAAGAGACTCAAAAGAACCTGTGAATCCATTCTCGTAATAGCCTAACAACGGGATGCTAATTTTCAACTGGGTGAGCAGCAGACGCAACTTCGATCAAATGGAATCATTAAACCCCAGATGTCCTTGTGCAGCTTAAAAACTCTTTTGCAAATCTCCTCGGAGGCATCATGAAATGAGAACTGATTCTATGTTTTGGCCCAGCAGATGCAACGAGTCTCATTCGGGAACCAGGTAGAGGAAATTCTGCTCTCTTACAAATACATGGGAGCAAATGGGGCGCGTCTCTCCACATGCACCCATCTTTAAAAAATGACAGATGGGGGACCTGTGTCAGAGGTAAAGCACGGGCAAGTAGTTCCAAACTGGCAAGTGGTGCCCTCCCCCTTTTCCATTTAACAAAGCCTGACACCAACACGTGTCTGCATGTGTGTATGAGCAATATGTGCCCGTGTGCACATGAAACTGTATCTACATTTTAATCTTGTTAGTATGTCTGTGTGTTTGTGCAAAATGACTATGTTGTGTGTTAGGTTCATGTAGAAGCAGAATAGAATGCATAATTTCACCCCAATAATGCTGACAGATAAGGCGCTTGAGATAAAGACAGTACACGTGGCCGTCCCTCCTGCTTGTCATCAGTAATCTAACCCAATTAACATAAACAGGCTTTAATCTCTACCATTTCTTCATTTCCAAGTCAGGTAACAGACGGCTGCTGTGCTCCACATGCAAAAAATATGTGTATTCTAGGATGCAGAAGCCCGCGGCTCACCTGCGTTGTGTCGTTTTTTTCACACAGAAGCCAGTATAATTACCAGGCTGGACCAGGTCTTTTTTTACCCCCCTTCTGCTCATGCTCTGCATCACACAGCCAGCTTGCCCTACAGGCTTCCCAAATACACATCTGAATAAACCCTCTCCTCCTATTGGCTCACGGCTCTGGAGCCTTTGTCATGATTGGATGCCGACAAAGGCTGCTTTCCCCCCTCTGCATTCTGCTCTGTGTAAAGGTCTGTCCTTGCATATCAAACAGGCCAGAGCACTGGAGCAATCGCGTGGAGAGTACTTTGCCTCCAGGACTGTAGCGTATGCTCAGCCGTTCGTCGAAAACAATGTCAGAGAGGTCCACAATGAAAAGTGCACAGATTAAGTGGGAAACAGTTCAGCCATTGATGAAGATGAATGATCGGGCTGCATTGCTGCAAATTAATGAGTCAGCCTTAGACTCCAGAGACACACAAGGCCTAGTGGAGACAGACAGGGCTAGTCTGAGCTAGGGAAGAAACAGAGCTGTCCATGGTGCTGGGACCTTGTATGTGTCTTCAATCTAAGTTGCTGAAAATGCGTACGTTGAGTACATTACAAAGTACAACATCTCTATCAGTTACATTGTACAATGGAATGTTACATATAAGACATAGCAAGGCGGCTACAGGAGCTGTCCGTGGTTCTGGAATAACAGGCCCATTATGCTACAAGTCAAAGCTCTTGTTTAGCTATGAATATCACCTAGGAAAGGATTTGGGACCCATATTTGAGGGATGGGCTGAGTTTCCCTGGTGCTGAAACTGGGAGAGCAGCACATTATGTGTCTCCTGCAGCTCAGAGTTAAAGAAACAAAAATGTACAGATATCTTCCATATGGAGAATCAGCAGGAGGCAACATAACAGAAGTGCTGGAGCTGTCCAGGGTGCTGAAACCTTAAAGGCATCAAGCTACAGTACTGCCCCTGCAATCTCTTTGGCCTGCAAAGTCTCTATGAGTCAACAGTTGACAGCAAGATAACTCACCATGTTTTCTTTAATGAGCCCAATACCTATGATTCATTGGTCATTTTGTAAACACATACTGTAGTAAAACTCTTGCTAATTAGTCATCGACCTGCTGTTTATTAACCTTTATTCAAAAGGTTATCATAGACGTAATATCTAATGTTCCAATCTATATATATATATATTTATATATCTAGCTGCTAATCCTCTGTATATCTGACAGCTAATCCAAACAGTAACCCAGTGTTGACAGAGCACCTGCAATAAAACTCCCATTCATTTCATCCTTAATTTCATCAAAGGTCGGCTTACATGAGAGACTAGAATTTAACTCTCCTTAGCCAAGTCCAAAGCCTTTCATTAAATCAATTTTATTAACCAACCAGAACTAGGTACCAATCTCATGGGACTTGAGCCTTGGCCAATGACACTATTTATAGAATACTCCTTTCTATGGAAGCCCAAAAATGCCCAATGAGAACTGCCTAAATTAGCAGAGCTAGAAGTTGCAAATGTAACAGATATAACGTTTGATTGCGTTCTTGTTTTGCTAAGAACATGCATTGGTAGGGATCTACCTATAGCTGACAACTGCCCCTTATCACTTGCCAAGTGCTTTTGTGGGTTTTCAGTTGTTGCTTTTAGGCTAGTCTGATAGGGTGTCAAAGTTGGACATTCCATGACCAACAGTACCAGGCTTGCTTTTGTTACTGCAGTCCAGCCAGGCCTTGCTTGTCCTCTGAGTTAAATACTTTGTCATGTGCACAACTAAGCCTACATGATACTTCTACAGCTAAAAACATTAACCGTTTAAAATAATCGCTTTGTTTTTGTTCTACATTACATCTATTCAGCATTATTTTATGAGACTATTAACTGACTGTTTGGCTACAACTTACTTAACCACTTGTTGATAACTCTAAAGCTTGCATAAACTTTGTGTGTTTGTATACATCAATGCACGTTTATTTCGGTGGTCTACCTGCCTCAATGGTTTTAAGTCTAGTTAGTTTATCATAGGTAACAATATATGAACTGGTGCTCGATATCGCACAACTAGAAGAGTTCAAGCTTGCCATTAGAAGATGATGCAACAGGTTCAGATACACAAAGGCAGACAGCAGTGAGAAATCTTACTGCAACCGAGATAATGCCGAAATGAGAGTGATGTCACGAGTCCATAAATAAGGGTCCTTTTCTCGGGCACTGCAGAGAATACTGCGGGTGTGGTGACTGCATTAGTAAAGCGCGCGTGGTCTCTGGCGCAAACACTGGAATAATATAATCCGTTCTTGTTGGAGACCACACCAATGCAACTACCCACCACAACCAGCACTCCAATTTGACGTGTCCTGAAGTTCAAATCATTCATCTGTTGTCAAGTCTATTCACTATATTGCCTCGCAATCTCCATTCGCTTGTGCGCTGACAAGAAAACCACCACATACCCAGTAACCGCGCGCTGTCAAGCGCTGTGAAAAGCGTCTCTACTAGGTTGTATATTAAAATAATACATTGCCACAGGCCCATGCAATGACAAACTGACATCTGCGCTCTATCTGAGCAGCTTGGTATTCCATGCACGCCACCCTTGCTTTCAATATACCGCTATTCCTTCCCTCTCTCACCCCCAACTCTCATTTTTTATTCTCAACCCGGCTCATTTTTTCATACGGATGAGAGGAAAATTAAGCCGCCTCATAAAATATGCAGATAGAATCTACTACGGAAAACAGCGACATTCCACAGAACACCACTTCCATGCACTGTAAGGACTAACCTCCCAATTTATCGAATCCCACTCTTCGGTAAACATCCGGAGGATTTCTGTCCGTCCAAACGCGGACCAGGCGCAGAGGCACTACGGAACGACTGAGCGATGCGATGCCATTGCGCTGTCGGTATTATCCTCATGAAATCAATTTTAATAGGGGACGTCGAAAAGAAAATGATTCGAAAATACACACTTCGACGACACCATGACAAACTTGAGCGAGATAGGTTTAACGATGTTTCGCTTTACAATCGTCCATTTCGTTGGAATAAGGTTGCAACCAATTAGTAGAACACTTGCACTCGCAGGCGAATACTGAACAGGCGCTCGTTCTATTGAGCATGGGTTTGATTTGAGCTGCCGTACTCCCTTTAGCAGAGGTGGCAGACAAGCCAACCAACTTCGTGTTTCCAAAATGTAGAACAAACAAGTAATACAATCCTCAGCCATGGTTCCATTGCGCACATCTTCCTTCGATTATCCCTTGCAGAAGTAGGCTTCGACAATAAAGCAAGATTTTGAAAATGTCCCTGATAGCACGAAGTGCTTGGGCACGTGACTACCGCTTTGTGCAAAATGATGTATTTGATTCATTAAAAGCAACAAGCCGCGAGAAAGCCGGGGACAAGGTGTGCATTGAGATGAGATTGGAATAATGACACTTTTGTACTCACCATCAGCACCGCAAAGTTATTGTGATGAGTGCAATGAATGGTGGTCGTGTTGCCCGCGGAGCCTGTTATGTGGCACCCCTCTGACCGCCAGCCACCGTGCCCATCTAGCAGGTCAAAATCCCAATAGGCTGCGGTGGGGTCTACACCCTGTGCAAAGTGCCTGAGAGCGATGGTAACGGAGTGCACGGCGCTCCCGAGGCTGCACCCATCTGCAAAAAAGCAACACATTACATACTGTATGGGAAACCATGTGGAAAGTCTTATAAGTGCAACATCCAAGACGCATGGACATAAACGAACATACACACATGTGCACTCACACAATTGTACTGCTGTCAGACAGCGATATATTTAATTAATATTTTCATTGACATGTTAAAAGTTTAAAATCGACATATACATCATAATCATCACGCAGCAGAAAAAAAATGTCAAAAAAAAAATGAAATAACACGCATATAAATACAATGTGAATGTTACGCTACAAGTCATTTAGCATTGTTTTTTTAATCAAGAATGACTCAATATAATAATCAGTACATGCTGCGCACTTTTTCCTATTTTGTATTGAGGCGCTGTGTGTTTGTCGACAGCGGATCATAATTGTACACAGCGTTGACATCAGAGGCATGATGATAAAATGCATGCGTTTCCTCTTACCTAATTTGGTGAAAGCAACTGGTGTCGAAACGCTCCTACGTTTTCCATCATCTGCAAGATTTGATGAATTCCCTGTGCAAGGAAAGAGTTTCCCATTTCGAAAGACAATAAACTGCAGCTTGCAGGTCGAGTTATCAACAGATTGCAACGCAGACGGGTTAGACGCACCAGCCAGCGGCAAATGGATTGAGGCGACTGCCACCGAGTTCTGCGGATGGAATAAAAAAGGACAAACCCAAAATTAAATAATTCCATTCACTAGAGATGAAAATTATTAGCACTCCAATATAGTAACATTGACAAATGGCTTCCTGCTCCAAAACTGGAAGCGACCAAAGAGTACGAGTAACCATGGGAATTAGTTTCAGTCAGTACACGGTATGTCTAAAGCGCTCTCGTGCGCCTATTTGGTCAGGCTCCCTGCAGCAGAGGTGGAAATGGTTCTCACCATCTCAGCTGGAGGGCACATCAACACTGCAGCGTTGATTTAAAGGGACAATCAGCCACACTTTATGTATACCCATACAACCTTTAAATACAATAGAACTCCATAAAACAACATATTTTGAGCTGAGGGAGGGAGAGAACATTTCTGAAAGAGTAACCAGTTGTGTGTGGGTCCAGATTGGATTGAGTGAACTTAGACAGATCCGATCCAGATCAAGCACTCCTCCAATATATCCAAGTTCAAGCATATAAAATGGTCCCAAAGAACCACAGTCAGCAACTGAAGACCATGTGAGAATGTAGCCTATACAGAAGTGCTCTGATTGATACAGCCAATACATGTTCATTTAATATTGTACATCATTATGACAATACAATTGCACACTTATGAACTGCAATCCACTTTCCACTCTATCACTGCAAGATACACAGTCATGTGTTTCAATTCATCCATTCGATTGGACACAATGCATTTGTCTTCCAGGGGATGCAGGAAAAAATGACCAAACACTGAAACTTACAGTAGTTGAATAATGCCATGATTCAGCAACCTAATGAAACATTCTACAGCATCTACAGTATGCAGTATGCATGGGGCCTGTTCTGGATGTGAAGTCAAGGAAGCCTGACATTAGCTATTACCAAGGAACTAGCCCCTTGTGTAACTCACTCGGTTAGGGAATGGCACGTTTAACGTCAGTTTTGGGGGTTCGATTGCCACGTGGGGCCAGTATGATATGAAGTGCTAAATGTTTGCATTCATTATTTTAAATTATGCAAATCTACAGTAAATCTGATCAGGGGACATGGGGTTGAGTGAAGAAAGGAAATAACTGCATGTGTTGTTGTTATTGAAAAATGGAGAGAGAATCTGGATGGTTGCTAATGTTCCTCTGTCTGTTCTCATGCCACATTCATTGCTTTTTGGCTCATTTCCAGTTCCCCTGGTGGTATTTCGGTTTAATTCCTTGGACCACACATACCTGTACATCAGTCATTATTGTGCACGTGACTGTTAGTAAAAACTCATAACACATTAGATAGATGTAGCAGCTACATAGTCTGTATGGCATCCAATCCAGTAAAGGGACACAGCCCAACCTAATACTTAAACGCCAAATCTTTTTACAACCAATATGTGTTCTTTTTAACGGCCAATGTTTGTTAGCGAGTCGTTTCTGCATTGACTCACACTTAAAAGGCTATTGATTTTCATCCTGCGGGGAGAGATGAATATCTGCCTTGACATCTATGTTGCATGGTTTTCCTCCACAAAGACAGAAAGCGGGCATGTCTGTTTCTCCAAGGCTCTGGGACAGCGGCACCCCCAGGCAGCATCAAAGCGGATTTGATCTGTGACGTTGTCAGGGACAGGCAAAGGATACGGCCAAATCGTTAAAGGAAGTGGCTGGGGGATCTGGGCTCGTATTCAGAGGGCATATCAGAGTCGTGCTGATCACAAATCAGCTTCTCCATGTACATATACCATTTGATTCATCGAGATCTGAAAGACACAGCTGACCCTAGATCAGCATCATCATGCTGAGACGCAAATCATAACGGCAGGTGACCTTACCGCACAGCACGGAATGGATGCCATAACACTGCATAGAAATCTCAGCTGACGTTCCCATTGTCTTCTTGTCTTTCTCCTCCAGCCTATTGATGGAGAGATAGAACTCAGCGGGGTATAAGTCCTTCTGGGATGACCTAGGTAGGCAGCTTAGAGGATCTCACTGGGGACTTTAACACCTGAGAGTTCACTCAAGTTGGCTTGGTGCCATTGCATGACCTTTTCGTGTCTCCCCACCCCCCTTTTTTTGAAACGTGGCATGTTGTATCCTTAGTCAATGTAAACATTTTTATCCAGCCTAGACCCATCTGTTAACATTTCACATTTAGTCATTCAGCAGATGCTCTTTTCCAGAGCGACTTACAGTGAACACAGGAACATCCCCCTGTATCAACTTAGGGTAAAGTTCTTTGCTCAAGGACACAATTACATTTTACACAGGCAGGAAACAAACTGACAACTTTAAAAAATCTGACTCACTAACCATTGAGACATCTGATGCTGCCTGTTTACTAACTAAAAGGGTTAGTAAAAATGCATCTTTTGGTGAAGTGGCGTAATGTCACAATGAAGAACTTACAAACATCCGACCTTTAATTGCAGTACATTTATTCAGAGAAAAAATATGTAATCAAGAAATAAATAGTTCTAACAAAACCACATGCCACAGTTATTGGCACCCCTGCATTTAATACTTTTTTACAACCTCCTTTTGCCAATATAACAGCAATGAGTCTTCTCCTATAACATCTAACAAGGTTGGAGAATACAGAGCAAGGAATTTGAGACCATTCATCTTTACAGAATCTTTCCAGATCATCCATGGTCCTTGGTCCTCTCTTATGCACTCTCCTCTTTACCTCAGCCTACATGTTTTCAATAGGATTTAGGTCAGGGGACTGAGAGGGCCATGGCAGAAGCTTGACTTTGTTTTCAGTGAACCATTTTTGTGTTGATTTGGACGTATGTTTAGGATCAAAGATCCAATGAAGACCCAGTTTCAGTTTCCGGGCAGAGGCAGCCAGATTCAAATAAAAAATTCCTGGTACTTCATGGAGTTCATGATGCCATGTATTCAATCAGGGTTTAAATGGCCTTTGGAGGAAAAACAGGCCCACAACATCACAGAACCTCCACCATACTTAACAGTGGGGATCAGGTTCTTTTCGGTATAACCATCCTTCTTTTTAAGCCAAACCCACCATGAGTGGTTGTTGCAAAAAAGCTAGATTTTTGTTTCATTTTACCTTAGCACTCAGTTCCAATAAAAGTTCCAGTAGCGTTTAACATACCACCAGCTTAAACTTGGGTCCTCTTCCAGGCAAGTTTGTAACAGTTCCAGTTGCTTTAAATTTTTTTGTATTGCCCTAACAGTAGATATTTAGGTGAGCAGCTATTTTTTATAGCCACTCCCTGACTTATGAAGCTCATCACTCACATTTCCCTCACTGGATTTTTGTGTTCTCAGATTTTTTCCAGGTTGATGTATAAATAAGGAAATATGGCCACTGTGTCACCTATTTGTACCTCAGTGAAACAGGAAGTCATGGATTACTGATTGAAAGTTCCTAAACACTAAGGAAATAATGCTTGAGACACATGTTATTCATAGCAATGTCTAAAGGTGCCAATAATCGTGGCACACATGGTTTTGTTAGAAATTGTTTTTAAAAATAGTTATTACGCCAATTCACCAAAAATTCATTTTTACTAACCAATTGTTGTTCATTTTACTAGGGGTGCCAATAAATGTGGAGGGCACGCTCATTCAGCAAAGCACATTCTGCTTTAACTTGCTGTTGTCTTCTTTTCTCATGCAGACCTCCTCCAAGCCAATGTCAGCAGTCACTTCCCCTCAATATCCCTCATGGTTGGTCGGCGGCTGTGTCACATGGTCATTGTAAGGATCCAAGAATGTGCTCCATGTCTAACCGCTGGTGCCGCCCTCAGGTCCACAAAACTAATTGTCAGCCATCTCTGTTAGCCTGGCAAATGTACACACATACCACCCCACCTCACTGAGAGGCCCAACAAACGATTACAGCCGTAAAATTTATTTACAAGGAGGTGAGAAAAAACATGACTCGGTCGTATTGATGTCAATGGGGGATGCAACAGGAGAGAGGCTGGCTGTCTGTATGAACTCCACCATGTAATAGGATCACTCAAATTCATGTAAAGCTAAAGTGCCATGAAAATGAATGTGGAATCAGCGCAGTTCGGCAACTTGACACGATCAGGTGTCTCTATGCATAAGCCCTGTTTACGACTGCCACCATCAGACAACCTACTAGGGAGGCAGAGGTTTAAACAGCACAGTTGGTCCTCATTTGCCACTATGTAAATCTTTGTAGATGTCCTCCTTTCACTGGCTACCAAAAGCCTGAGCGACAAAATAAATAAATAAAAATGACACTTTGAGCTCGCAGTGACTCATCCTCTGTTTAGTCAGAGCCAATTGTGAGTCAGAGAATATGCATCATTGCTTACATTCACTGGTTTATTCGTTGGTGAGGTTGTGTGCATGTGTTTTCTGAAAGACTCCTGGCACCCACGTTGGTTACTGATAAGATCATTTGCTTACAGTACATGCAGCATAATAAGTGCATGGACTTTTCTTCTTACGAGCGTTTTCCAGCAACTGTTTGGCTCTAGGAGGATTGAACACAACTCCACATCAAAAACTCTTAATTCTCTGCAAATGATCAGCTTGTTTGAAGCTTAAATCGCTTTTAGCGCAATAGTTGTGCTTAGCATTGTGCTGAAAGCAAATTAAGCAGGCTGTAAGGTTGCTATGCCAACCAGACAAGGTTTGGTTTGAGAGCAGATTGAAGTGAGGGAGAAAATACAACAGACTCTGTGGACACAGAGCAGAGTGGCCGAAGACGCTTTAATAAGACGGCAGTCAATATCTGTTTCTCTCGTAGAATTCCCAGTTAAAACTTGCAGGATTGGCTTAGGCCAAAACAGGTCATGTGCAGAAATGTGAAACTATTCTAACGCTTGTGTCGCATAGAACTGCGGAAGCTCATGTTTGAAATGAAATGCATTCCTTTCGAATACATTTTATTTTATTTATTTAAATGGGCATGACCATTTATCTCTTTCACCTGGTTGTAATGATGACAGTATCATTTACTTAAGACACTGGCTTCTATCTATTTTGGTCAGTTGAACTTCAATAACATTCCTTAAAATGTTACAATGTTGTGTCATTGGGTTTTTTAACTCTGTGATATATCTGTTTTATCTTAGGACACAGATTCAGCTATTTCACACAATTATACCCAATAGAAAACCGTCTACAATTATTCACTAAACTTTAATCGAAAAACATACAAAGTAACTTTTCCGAATATTAAGGTATAATGTCATTGTTTGGTTCATCGAAAGTCAAAATGTTATGAATTATAGAGAGTTTAATAAGTGCTGTGCCTGCATTAAGATAATGGTTTCTTGTGAATAAAACATGATTTAATTCCTGCAAAGACAAACAAGCAGCAAGGAAATATTTTATTGCTGTACAGAATGCTGAGCCTGAATTGACATTGTTCTTCCCAGTCAGTAAAATGGAGCGTGTGACTGGGCTGTCCCCCACCGCAAGTGTTTCTGTTAGAGACTGCGGTGTAGGGCTGAGATATTGTAGATCTTAACAGAACAAAGACACATGCTTTCCTAATGTGGCAAGGGAGAAGCGGCTGCACTATAAAGGCTGCGATGCATACTAATATTAAAGAGAAGGGAGTGAAAGGCGCGTTGAGTGCCTCAGAGCATGACAAAAGCTTTGATCTAAGAGAGACGGAACCAACGTCCATTGTTCATTCAGTCATTTGTTTCATTCACTAAACCGCCAACCTGTTCATTCAGGTCACAATAGAATGGAATTACTTGAATCGCGCAATTCACTTTTTTCTGAACCAATTTACAGTGGGGTTCTACATCGTTCACATAGATGAGAAAAAAAGACTGTCTAAAATTAATAATTCAAATTCTGACCTACATGTAACAGTCAAATAAAAGAAATGGTTGAGTGAATGAAAAATGCAATCTATAACACAATGATTTGAAACAGAACAATATTTTGTAACTTTATCGTGCACCACTTTTGATTGATTGATTTATTCCCCCTTATTTTCTCCCCTCCCAACTGGTCTTTCTCCAATTTCCCTCTAACCCAGCCACGTTGGCAGCTCCGCAACCTCCCTTCACCAGATGCTGGATGGTGAAGGGCGCTCACATGGTTCATCCAACCATTTCGCACTGCTCATCTAACACTGAAGCCTTTAGTCAGAACATGCGCGGGATTATTGACACCAACTATACTGCCACAATTAAATTTACTGGTGCCCGATCTGCACACAAGTTGCTGGAGAGCGACGTGGCAAGGTACAGTAGATAATCTGATTTATCTATCCCAAATCCCGTGTAGTGCTATACCAATTTGCGTTGCCTCGTGTTGGAGGTCCGGGCAAAGTTGGAGAAGCTATAGACCGCCTCGAATCACTGACTATCATGACATAGCTTGTCCAAATTAGCCCACTACACCACGCGGATCCCCATGCACCACATTTTTATGCATGCATTAACCTTTCAGCTATTACTTGAATGTTATCATTATCAATTTCATGTGTGGGGTAGGGGGTCAAAATGATTGGCCAGTAAGTTATTTTCAAACATCTGAACAAACAAAGCAATTTTCTTTCAAGTATAGTACAGGCATGTTTTTGGATGGCGTGTGAATATTGATTTTAGTACATGTACATCAGTGGTGGGTTGTAGATCGAAATTAGAATGCATAAATAAAAACAACCTCATATCCATTTTAACAGATTTTAGTGAACCTTTATTGGTACAATATGGAGTCATTAACAGAACATTATCCTTTAGCTACGGGGGATGAAACTTAGGTCTTTTAGTACATGTACACTAGTGGTGGATTTTAGATCGAAATTAAAATGCATGAATAAAAATAACCTCATATCCATTTTAACAGATTTTGGTGAACCTTTATTGCTACAGTATGGAGTCATTAACAGAACATTATCCTTTAGATACGGGAATGAAACTTAGTTCTTTCAGCATGACAAAAACTCTAAAACACACCAAAATCCAATAAGACATGGTTGAATGTACACAATTTTAACATTTCGTAATAAACATGTCATCTTGTAGATTTAATTGAAGTCCAAAAGCGTGGAAGAATAACTTGGAGGAATGATGTCAGATCCCTTAGTGAAGCTAGCATCACAAAACAAGGTATTGAAATGTCGTAAACCCAGGTGTTTTTATATATCATATGGACCCACAGCTTTTTAATTACTTTTTGAACAATACAGTGTATAGTTCTCTATGCTACTGTATTAATAGAAAATAATCTGCCATTTCTTTCTGCTTACAATGTATATATATATATATATATACCGGTATCTTGGTATTTTCATTGTGTTTGCAGATGTTTAGCAAGTGTGTCAGCAATAAAGTCCTGGCCATCTGCAGTGTGAATCATTACCATGGCCCCAGGTTCAGCAATAAGCGTGAACAATGTTTGTGGTTAAAATCAGGATGTCACACATTCTGTTCATGACCACTTTGGAATCATTCAAAGTGTACCGAAATATCTTTTCCTCCCACACATTTCAAGTCTGATGCAGCTGAGGGAAACGATAGATGGAGTTTCACTTGTTGAGGTAATAACTGTTGGCTATCATTCTGATAAAGTGGGTGTGCTACTGCCATACTTGCTGTAAAAGGTGAAATAAAGCCATAACTTTGGATAAGGCTTCAATAGTGCCGTGTCTCTCTTTGGCCAACTCCTGAGAAAATCCAATCATAAAATGAAGCCCCTCCCCCCTGCCTTTTTCTTCCCATTAAGTCAGTTCACTACAATCTCTGTATTCCATTCGTTTACGGTTGGGTTTAACCTTGAGGATTTGAGTCTGGAGGCACGAAAATACAAGGAGATAGCAGTACAGCAAACAGTATACTTCTGATTGAATTACGGGAAAAGCAGAGAAACAGCGGGCAGTATTGTTTTCCGACATAATATTGGTCACTGTTGCCGGTCACAACAGAACAGGGAGCATTCAGTAGTTGCCACCATCCCCAACCTGAGAATCTTAAGCAGCGTCTGTCAGGAGTTCACACTAAAATATTATTCTTCCCAGAAAGTATGGATGGGAATATCCAGGGACCTCGCAATAAGATATTCAAATGACACAACTTTTCTTACTTGTTTAATTACATTGGTTACCAGTTTAACATAGCAAGCAGGTGCCTTCAGCGGTTGTTTTATATGGGGAGTACACAACGGCTGAGGGCTGTATCATGCATAAGAAGAGCTCTTATCCATGTTATACTGGCGCTATGTTCGTACACATACCTATACTATTAATCTATGTTCCATTGCTCACTGCAGAAGAACAAGAAAAAGCATAGAAAAGTCATGGAAAAATAAAAAATAAAAGATATGGAGAAGAAGATAAATAAGATGAAATATCAGATGTCAAGCTCTGGCACAGTAACATCGCAATAAAGCCAGCCTATTCCACCACTTGTTAAGCAACAGATATAATGCTGGCACATTATAGCATAATCTCTGCTAATCTCTATGCTATACTATGCTTCTCATACAAATTGTGACCTAAAACAAACCCATAGTAAATGACAGTGATGAGACGGGCCTTGGTAGATTTTCCTCATTGTAAGTGTGGTTGGTACTGCCAGACTGATAGCAGTTTGACAGCAAGCTTGTGGTTTGAGACGGCAATGCGAGGCAAGGGCTCTGTCCTAGTAACTTTTTCCACATATCAAAACCTAAATATAATCTTTGAAATATGATACTCCATTCAGTATTATTTTATATTAAGATTTGGCTACTCAACTGCTCCCTACAACCCCGCCCACTCACTAGCAGACTACATATTGAACTTTAACTAT
Source organism: Umbra pygmaea (assembly GCA_016801145.1). NCBI lineage: Eukaryota > Metazoa > Chordata > Actinopteri > Esociformes > Umbridae > Umbra > Umbra pygmaea. Next base: position 25,482 of record JACXGM010009286.1, read on the forward strand.
GTTATTCAACCTGATTTACTGGATAATAGGGAAACAATAGTGTGCTTTGTGACCGTTCAGATTATAATTGGAGATTTGGCTCAGAGGTGGACTAAGGGTGTGACCTCCAAGTACTCTACAGATCGAATCATTTAATTACCTTTCCAGCTCCATCTTGAGTTTGTGTGTGCAGTTCATATGACAATACTGCTCCACAGATTATAGCGGAATTCATTGGAGCCACGGAAAAGGCAATAATTTCTGTGAGTGAAGCGTTCACATTTACCATACAAATCCAAAACACTGAGCTCACATCAACCTGAAAGTGAAAATTGTGTTGTAATCATTAGCACTGCATCTCCATCATGACTTGTAGGTCATGACGTCTTTGAAGGCATGCAGTTAATCTAAAGAGGTTTGTCAAGGACGCACACAGACAAGTCTCTGCATGTACGTCTCCATATTTCTCATGATCTATTGGCCGTATTATTTTATAGTAATACCTTTGTAGATAAGGCCCGTATGGCTTTTTAGATTCACAGTACAGCAGCGAAGAGGAGCTATGGATACACCGCTTCCAGTGTCTCCATGGAAACATGCTTATGATGCTCGGTGACTTAACCATTTCATTGCAGGGATCTGAGTACCAGAGACAGAGTTACGGGAGAAAGAGGATCTTAGACAAAAAAGATGTAAAATAAAGGCCATTACTTTAAAGAGTAGAAACATGAATATTAATGTTGGAGACGGGGGGGCTTAACCATTCATCAACTAAATTAAAGCGTAATTCAACAGCATGCAGTTTGACAATAGACCTCCACAATAGCTGCTGAGAGAGAAGCTTTTTCTATCTGCAGTAAAAGTCAATTTCTGTAATCATCTAAACTATAAAGGAGAATAGTGGATTACGCTTGTGGTCATACTTGCTCACCATCAAATGTTTTTTTTATACATGTTTTAAGCATTGAAAGGTGTGGAAAGACAAAGGATAGTTTCTGAGGAAAGGGCAGTGGGTCAGACTTCAACCCACACTGTAGCATTAGTGTGTGCCGGAGGCCTAAACCATCGAAACAACCCAGCCCACAGCTCACTAGAATACATACAACTATTTGTTCGAAGCTAAATTGAAAATTGTGGAGAAATCCAAGAATTCAACAAGTAGGCATAGCCTCCCATTCATAAAAAATAACAAGTAGGCCTAATAGCTTACATTCATAATTATAACCAGTAGGCCGAATAGCCTCCCTTCATAATAATAACAAGTAAGCATAATAGCCTCCCTTAAAAATAATAATAACAAGTAGGCCTCCCTTCATAATAATAACAAGTAAGCCTAATAGCCTCCCTTCATAATCATCTCCATATTTGCAATCAGAATCCAAGGAATTGAAAACAGGCAAACATATAAACAGTAACTCCACAAGCCTTGCAGGGAAAGGTTCTGCAGTCATAAATCCCTCACTTTGCACCTACACACCTAGAACATCGGTACATGAACGAGAAGTAAGAAGGATAGGGATGTCTGCATAGCGATGACAAATAACAACACGACCCGAGAACAAAGCCCATAAGATAAATCATCGCCCATCTAAATTGCATAATGGGGGTTCACGGATTCCATCAGGTTGGTTGATGATGCGGCAAGCTGCCTGATTCCAACTGAACCCTGGGTTGCAGCAGTCAGCCAGTCTGCATAGAAGAGCCCACACTCTGGCACATACATGTACATGCAGCCACAAAACACATGTACATGCAGCAACAAAACACGTGTACATACAGCTACAAAACACACGTACAAACAGCAACAAAACACATATACATACAGCCACAAAACACACATACATACAGCCACAAAACACATGTACAAACAGCCACAAAACACACGTACATGCAGCAACAAAACACACATACATACAGCCACAAAACACATGTACATACAGCCACAAAACACATGTACATACAGCCACAAAACACACATACATACAGCCTCAAAACACACGTACATACAGCCACAAAACACATGCACATACAGCCACAAAACACACATACATACAGCCACAAAACACACATACATACAGCCACAAGACACATGTACATACAGCCACAAAACACACGTACATGCAGCCAGAAGCGTCATGCACCTATTTTTTTAGAAGCGGGCACAGTGTGCACAAAACACGCAAACATGTGCCCACAAATACAGACATTAAAAGGAAAATCCACTTGGCTCAAAAATCTGAGGGGGCACGTGCCAATGGGCATGACGCCTCTGCATGCAGCCACAAAACACATGTAAATGCAGCCACAAAACACACATACATACA
>JACXGM010009287.1:0-15436 GCA_016801145.1 Umbra pygmaea
TTCCACTGCATACTGTAACCCCTTTTGCCTCGATCTTGAGGATATCGCAGAGTTAATGCTCCTAAAAAGGTAACTGACACGCACGGTATACCTTTTCCGTTATGGCAATCTGTTGCACTGGTCGGGTGTTTGACCATTTGTTTGTCGGGCGTAGCAACAATAACTAAGGGGGGCGGGGCTCGGCGAAAGGCTAATTAAGAAGCAGAAGCAATTTTATTCGAATAAAATGGCGGATGTAGTGAGTAGTGTGGTGGACAAAGAATTCACATATAAATGTAAGTATTGTGTTTAAATTCATTAGAATATTTAGCGAAACAAGTGTTTAAGGCATAAATTTGAACCAAGCACCGAATCCCCTGTGGGAAACCAATCAACTGATGCAAATGAATCAAATACTAAATGCTTTTATTGTTAAGTAGTTTTGTCTTGTTTCAAGTAAAACTGTTTCAAAAAATCATACATTAAGAAGCATTTACTAGACAATAATAAGTTGTTTTATTGTTTTGTGGAAAAATTGAGTTTTTCGTTAAAATAAAACAATCTGCCAAATGGGGTAAGTAAAAAATCTTGTTTTCTGTTTGATTCAAGATTATTTTGCTTAACCTATTAGCCGATCATTTCATCGTTTGAAGCAAAACTGACCTAATTTTAAGTATTTTTCCCCAACAAGACAATTACTACTTGTCTAGTAGGCTGCTTGATTTAAGATTTTTTAGATGTTTGTTTTACAAATAAGACAAAAATAGGTAACACTTCATTTTACGGGGTCCTTGTTACATTCTAATAACATTCATAAGTACATTGTAACAAGTATTGTTACAAAGTGTAACAACCCACTGTTACAGTGTAACAACCCAATGTACCTACCTGTTATTACAGGACTTAACTAGTTAAAATGAAGTGTAACCTGAGTGGTACTTACATGTAACAAATCTACACTTATAGAGTCAATGAATCCGTCTGATGGCACATATTTAAAAACTAGAACACAATCAAGGTGGGGAAACTATTAAACTAGTACGTGTAACATATGCCTAATTACAATGTACCTACCTGTTAATACACAGGAATTAGCTAGTTAAAATGAAGTGTAACCTGGGACGTTTTCAACACAACATGCACATTAAAATGAAAGGAATAGATAACACATCGTAACAAGCTTTTATAGTTTCACATGTGTAACACACATGGTCAAGATTATACATGTGTAACATGCATGGTAACAAGCAGTCTGTTACACATTTGTAACAAGCTCGAAAAAAGTGATCATTGTTACACGTAGGTACATACCACAGTTACCGTACTTCCAGTTACATTATGTATTTACACTGTAACAATGGGTTGTTACACTTTGTTACAATACTTGTTACAGTGTACTTGAATGTAATTACACTGTTACAAGGACCCTATAAAATGAAGTGTTACCAATGAGGTAATAAGAGCATTTTTGGTGTGAATTTCAAGTAGGAGGGTATATTCAAGTAAACAAAACAGCAGCACAAAATCCAGCAGACATGTGCTTGACAAAAATACCTGAAAAACATAGCAGTGTCTGCAATACATCATTTAATTTACCCAAAATAGCTAGCGAAACCATAGACCTTATGGTTAAAACCCAGGGGTGTTCCTTAGAAATTCTGAACTTAAACGAAAAATATTACAACTGCGCAGCTTCAATTTTTTTCAGGTGGTCTAAAGTAAAACTTGTTTTGTTTCAGGGACCAAGGAGCAGACAGCTCAATTTATTAAATTGCGGGCCGAAAATGACCATTTATTTACAGGGGCGAAAAACTCAGCCGCTGTGGCTTGGAGGTAAGGCATTAACCATTTGTAATATTTCCACTAGCTGCCTCTTGTATTAAAAAATTAGCCTTCACGCTAATCAAAGCCCACAGCAATGAGACAACAACTAGACAAGGCAATAGTTTTTCACTTTGTTTTTTGTAGTTTTTTTGTCTACGAAAATTTTAAGCAAACTTGAGGCTCCAGGAATATCATTTCTGGAGTATTTCGTATGCATGTACTGCCGTGTGATTTTATAATGTTAAGGACAACTCCGGCGCAAAATGAACCTAGGAGTTAATAACACATTGGTACTGAGTCGACCGTTCTCTGGGTTATGTTTTCATGCTAATCGAATGTGTCCAGTTTTAGTGCGAACTGATAATGACCTTATAACGCTAGTAGGGGTGGGACGGTTCACAAAACCCACGGTTCTGTTCGTATCATGGTTTTATTACGGTTTTCAATTCATCATGTTGGGGATCAGTCATTATAAGGTATTTATCAGCTTGCACTAAAAATGGGCACATTCGATTAGCATGAAAACATATCCCAAAGAACGATTGACTCTACCAATGTGTTATTAGCCCCTAGGTTCATTTTGCGCCTGAGTTGTCCTTTTAAGATTGTACCCATCTTAATATTTTTCAAAGTCTTTCCCTTTTCACCTTTTTTAGGAGAATTCTAGAAAAAATGGACCTGCTGGGGAAGATCAGTCTCTTTCAGGCAAAAAAGAAATGGGACAACTTACAGAGAAAATACAAAGTGAGCAAGGTAATTGACACAGCTTTGCTGAAACGTATTGTGGTGTTCTTGTTGTTAACAACAGGCATGGTGTATTTGCTCTGCCTTAGGATTGCAAGTGTCATCGGACAGGTGAGGGGGTGAGCAGGAAATCCACTGCTGCAACTTGGCCGTGGTTTGTCCAAATGGATGAGGTCTTGGGACAGAGGCCTTCCAACAACACCCCTGTCCTGATTGCCTCCATCTCTGAGGACAGTGCAGCAGTGGCTGACCAACATGAAAAGCCAGCCCCACCAGCAGCCCACAGAAAAAGAGTCTATGACCATGAACTTCTTCAGCTAATGAAGGAGGACATGCAATTTCAACGGGAATCGGAAGAAAGGAGAGCACAAGAGAGCAGGGAGAGAATGGACAGAGTGTTTTCTCTCCTTGAGAGAATGGTTGACAAACAATAATATGATTTACAATTGGTTATTAAAGCAATCTGAATGTATATATTTTTGTCAGTTTAGAAAATGAAACAAAGTAGTTTCTGTACACTTAATTATTTATAGTTAAATGTGATATGGAATTTGAGTTATTTGTAAATGTGGAGGAGGGTACACTGAGCTGAGTACAGTGGGCTGTGGCGGAGCATTTGTGCGTCATGCACTGACCCAGGCCAGCCCAAGTAGGTGTAAATGAAGCGGCCCTGGTGGTCACAAACAGCCTGCAATATTATGGACGGGAACAGCTTCCTGTAGCATTTACCATCAGGGCCGCTTGGATGCTTGATGCGGACGCGGCAGATGTCAATTGCTCCTGCAGCTTTCAGGAAAGCACTGTGTTTTGCCAGCCCTGCAAACCCACTGCAGACTGCCTCCAGCTCCTCTGGGGTGTTCAGGAGGTGAATGACTTGGTGGCGATTGGCCACCACCACCTCAGCAACCCAGTGGACAATGCAGTGGACAGTGGAACGAGGCATGTCAAACACTCCGGAGACCACTCTGTATAATGTACACGCCAGCCAGAAAGGATATACCAGAGTCTCTATTGTGGAACCCCATCTGCATTGCCGTTCACTTTTCAACAGATCCAGCAGCACTGCCAGGGCCTCCCTGCTCAGCTGAAAATCAGGACACATGTCAGAATCACTGAAGAACCTGTCCAGCACTGGAACGTCAAGGTTTATCCTGCAGTACAGGGGTCTGGTCTGAATTAGGGAAAGTAAGTAAGTAAAGAGAAATTGTGGAGAGCTATGACAGTAATTGGTTGAAGGAATATTAAGACATTTTAGTAAATTACTTTTAGTAACTACTAATACCACATTGGGGTAAAACTACTAGTTATATTTAAAACCTTAGTTAAGTAAATTAGTTTTTTGTGCATACTCTAATGTATCAAGTGTAAAAGTAAACGTATGTATTCTGCAGATTTTTTTATACATGATGGTTTTGCATCAATTTTACTGCTATGTTTCAGTTTTCTTCTGAATATGTTGAAGGTTGTTAAATTTAAAGTACTTTATACACTGTTGGGTAGTTTAATTTACAACAATACATCATATTGTAAAGGACCATGTATTCTGTAATATTGCTGCCCTGTGAGGGATAAAAAGTACTTCAGTATTTTACATTATTATGTCAATACTTAACGAATGTAGTTCCTTACCATCCACCATCAAATTATTCATAAATTGTTGCTAACTAACCTATGTAGGTCTTGGTGCCTAGCAACTGTGACAGCTGCCAATTAGTTTTTTATTTTTATGCTTCAAATGTGTAAAATCCAAACATTTTTTTTTTTTTAAATATAAAAAAGTAGGCCTGGCAAACTCAATTCATTTTTAAGTCACTCACTAAACTGATCCGAGTCACTTGAGTCATTATTGCCAAATCTCCAAGGAAACTCAGTCCTAGCCCGTTCCCCTCTAACCACTGACGTAGTATGAAGTTCTGTGGATTCACACGGTGCAGACTCAACATTTATTTGAAAAAGGCACACATGAAAAAAGAAAACAACATTTAGCCATGCATAGGCAATGTCATAATAATAGATGAAGAAAATCAGTGGCCAGAGGTGTAATATCCTGACCATATGATCCTGACATACACAACTGTTTTTTTTAATGAAGTTTGACCTACAAATCACTACACAGCAACATTAGGTATGGTGCCATTAATATTTTCGTTGTCTTCTACACTTTTACAGCGCTTGTTTTCCCTGAAAAGGAGGCGTGGTTATTCAGACTTAAATCTATAGCGTGCCTCCTCCAAGGGGGTAAGCCATTGTCAGGTAGTTGAAGAGATTCTGAGGCTACCTAGGCATCACCTTCCGTTAGCATTCCATAGAATCCCATTCATTTTGGCATCACTTTGAGAGTGAATACATTTTTATCTGAAACGTTTAAAGACTATTTGTACATTGTTTACCCCGATCCACGTCCACATCCAGGAGTAGCCATGGTGCTACAGGGAATACCACTATCTGGCTATAGTCTCCCATCCAGACCCATTTCCTTTGCCGGAGAATTCCCAACATACTCAAAGCTATTGCTCCTCCTTCATCCATGCTCCCAACACCCTTCCAACACTTTTCCAACACCCCCTTTATTGGATGCCCATCACCATGTCCGTGCAAGTGTACCAAATAAGTCACTGCCAACTGCCTCCTTCTCAACGCTAGCAGTCTCTCCCCTAGTTCCACCAGAAGTGCTGGAACCGGTAAAGACCTGCACGCCCCACAGCACACACGCAGTGCCTGAGCCTGCACCACATCCAACTTCCTGAGTAATGTGGGGGATGCTGAACCAAACGCCACACTCCCATAGTTCAGTACCACACGGCTCTATGTTTTTAATGCCAGTCTATCTGCTCCCCAGTCCCTGGCAGCCAGATACCCCGTCATGTTCAACACTCTCTTGCGTTTGTAAATTATTATATCAATATGAACCGCCCATGACAACCTACAATCAAACACATATAGGGCCTTGTCCATAACCAGCGTTAAACATGCTTTGTGCTGGCTGTACCATAAATTTCCTATGGGTCAGGCATTTGCTCCCAACCTAACAATGTCTCTATCCCATAGACAGTGATAGAAATTGACACAGCGATGCCATAGACTTCGACAGAGAACAGTGAAAATTCATACCTCTTAACACTACAGAAAATGCCCTGTTAACAGGTATATTTAGAACGTCTTAAGGCATTCAGACAGAGCGAACGGCCATGCTATTAGTTGGCGTCATCATAGCCCTCCTTTGATGACGTATCAGCTGCATTGTAGTTACGTGGGCTCTACGTGAAAGTCACGTGGGTGCGACATTGCAATCACATGGGTTCTACATATAAAATATATGAATCATGTAGGCCTTTGTTTGCGTTATGAAACTGTCACAGCTTACTTGGAAGAGTTCATTTATGCCAGGTTGGTCAATTTTGAGCAAAAATATTCTGTGTTGAAAACTATTAAAGTTATAACTTAAGTAAGTTATTAAATTTACCACTGATGCCTGCAGAAACTCGTTAACCATTTTCTAACCTGCTCTTGTCTTTTAATAATAATAACCTTTATTTTATAAAGCGCCTTTAAAGGCAGCTTCTCAAAGCGCTGTACATACATACAATTAACAATTTAAAAACATCAACAGGTAAAAGCAAGTTTAAAAAAATAAGTCTTGAGTTGACCTTTAAAAATGGCATAGGACTGTGCTTCCCTAAGTTCTAGAGGCAGAGAATTCCAAAGGACAGGTGCATAGGAGGAAAAAGCCCTGTCACCCATAGACTTTAAGTGAGTTTTAGATATAGGCCTACATATATGAAATGTGAATGAAACACAGCCACTATGATGAATGTTTAAAAAAGTGTGTAAAGTTCACAATCCTATATATTTTATTTCCATACATGAAAAAAACTGCACCGTCTATTCCAAATCAAAACATGAAGAAAAAGTTTGTTATTACTTTACAGAAAGTGAAAAAAAGGGAATTTTAGGCTGTTATAGCAGTGTCTGCATTTTTCTTTACAACTCTTTTAACATTTACTGTATAAACTGAAAAATACTTTAAGATGTAGCCATCCTGTGAATCACTGAACTAATATTTAGTTGTATAACCACTGTTTCTGAGAACTGCTTCACATCTGTGATGCATGGAGTCGACCAACTTCTGGCACCTATGAACAGGTATTCCAGCCCAAGACGATTGGACTTTATTCCACAGTTCCTCTGCATTTCTTGGTTTTGCCTCAGAAACAGTATTTTTGATGTCACCCCACACGTTTTCTATTGGAGTAAGGTCCAAGGATTGGGCTGGCTACTCCATAACGTTAATCTTGTTGGTCTGGAACCAAGATGCTGCTCGCTCACTCGTGTGTTTGGAGTCTTTGTCTTTTTGATACACCCATTCAAAGGCATTTCCTCTTTGGCAAAAGGCAACATGATCTCTTGAAGTATTTTGGTTTATTCAAACTGATCCATGATACCTAGAAAACGATAAATAGACCCGATAGTATGATAAACATCCCCATGTCATGATGATTGTGCCACAATGCTTCACTGTCTTCACAGTGTACTGTGGCTTGAATTCAGTGTTTTGGGGGTCATCTGACAAACTGTCTGTGGCCCCTAGACCCAAGAAGAACAATCTTGCTTTCATCAGTCCACAAAATGTTGCGCCATTTCTCTTTAGGCCAGTCAATATGTTGTTTGGCAAATTTTAACCTCTTCCGTACATGTTGTTTTTTCAACAATGGGACTTGCAGGGGCTTTTTGCTGATTACTTGGCTTCACATAGGCGTCTTTTAATTGTTACAGTACTCGCAGGTAACTTTTGATCTTCTTTGATCACCCTAGAGCTGATCATTGGCTGAGTCTTTGCCATTTTAGCTATGCTTTGATCCATTAGAATGGTAGTTATCCGTTTTCTTACACGTCTTTCTGGATTTGGTTGCCATTTTAAAGCATTCAACATCATTTTAGTTGAGCAGCCTATCCTTTTCTGCACTTTGTATGTTTTCCCCTCTACAATCAACTTTTTAATGAAAATACACAGTTCTTCTGAACAGTGTCTGGAACGACCCATTTAACTCAGAATTCCAGAGAGAAATGCACTAAAACCAGCATGTACAACATTTGCTGCCGTTGTCCTTCAACAAGGGTCACCTGTTTGACACCTGTTTTTTCACAGAATTAATGACCTCACTGCTTGAACTCCACACTGCTATTATTTTAAAAACATGCCCCTTTCAATTAATGATTCAATTACACAGAATCAGCAGCATGCATGTCATGACTGTTGGGTCTGTTGCTTTTCTATTACTCTACTGCACCTACTAGTAAATTATTTGCCATGTAGAAATATAATTTCTACCAAAAACAGTGATTGATCTGGTTAGTGATATTGGACTGCTATTATTTTGAACACAACTGTTTATTTCAAAGTTAGAAAAGAATAACACGCTCAAATGTTCTTTGCATAGCCACCACAGTGTGTAAGCGTTATTGCATGAGAAACTTGACCGCTCCCCAGCCATGTTCCATGCAGGAGGAAAAAACGTACTCCAAATTCGCTAATTTTTTTGCTGCTAATCAGACAAAAAACAGTATTTTAATAAAATTATTTCAATAATCTAGATAGGGGTACCTCAAGGGAGCATTTTCGGTCCACTTCTCTTTCTGCTTCATATAAATTACTTAAATTCTGCTTGTTCATGCAGTCTTTTGTATATGCAGATGATTCTGCACTGGTTGTTTCTTACAAGGATAAAAATATGATTGAAAGCACACTTAGCGCAGAACTTCTAAATTTTAGTATGTGGATGGTTGATAATAGATTGTCAGTTCATTTAGGAAAAACTGAATCTATATTGTTTGGAACAAAGATAAAGTTAAAGAAAGCCTTAGGTTGTAAGTTTGTAGTTGGAGATACTGTAATTACTGCCAAGGAATCAATCAGTTACCTTGGATGTATGTTAGATTGCCATTTATCTGGAGTAGGTCCGGTCCAAAAGGTAATTACCAAAGTCAATCAGAGAGTCCGCTTTATGTCCAGAATATCAACATTTTTGGATGAAAAAACAAAGCTAATGCTGGCAGGAGCATTAATTCAACCTTATTTTGACTATGCGTGTGGCTCATGGTATAGTGGTGTCACATTGAACCTGAAACATAGGCTTAAGACATCTCAAAATAAATTAATAAGCATTATTTTAGACCTCCCCATAAAAAACTAATCTGGAATCTTCCCACTTTGAAAGGGTGAGATGGTTGAAAGTGGAGGACTGAGTGTCTCAGATGCAACTGGGTATGGTACATAAAATTGTTCATGGAGATATTTTAATATTTATTTTAATAGAGTAAATGAAGTTCATAGGTAATCCACTAGGGGTAGCTTAACAGATTTTTTACCCCCCAGATCTAAAACTTATCTGGGCAAACAGTCTTTTCTTTATGCCGGAACAACCCTTTGGAATCGGTTACCTGGTAGACTCGACAGTTAGAAGCATAGGCAGCTTTAAACAGGGTTTGAAAGTATGGCTTAGGTGCCAATTATAATCATTACCAATTTTTTTGTAGAACATGTATTGCATTTGCTTAATGTATGATGAATGATTGTTGTGTGATCTGCTGCCACTTCCCCCTTCCCTTTATAGGGACCACAATGGAAATAAGTCTTTGGGCTTTATTGTGTCATCCCTGACTATTTATGTATTTTAATGTATGACACAGAGAACTGTTTCATATTTTATATTTAAGTGGTCAAATAAAATCAATCAATCAATCAATCAACAGTTAGTGCTTATTCAACTGTTGCGATCATTTGATGCTGATTGTAGCATTAGAGCCACTACAAGACTCCTATCTGAGAGCAAAGAGACATAAAATGGAGTTTAACATAACTGGGAGATCAAAATGACTGGAAGCTTTAAACTACATTTTGATAGTATTTTAAAGAATAAAGAAATTGTACATAAACGTCAGCACATCTGTTGTCTCTTAATATAGCCTAATTGTCACAAGTTGGTGTAGAGGAAGGAGGGAGACTCAGGCAGTAGATGGCAGATGGAAACAATAGTTATATTTCAACAGATCCAGGAAGACACAATGGCAGGTTGCAGCGTACGCCTATAGTGAGTGCACAACAGAGTTTTTATAAAGCTAATTACGTGCTCTTAGACAGCGGCACGGACACTGACAGCTAAACATATAAATAGTCGGTACGCCTATACTTCCTAACTAAAGGGACTCACTTGTCACAACCCGCTTCGTTGTAGCTCCCGGACAGTCCTCAAACACAATGTCACTTTTCACCCATAGAAATCTCTTAATGACCGACACCTCTCTCTAGTCTGGGCTGCTTATATGTAGAAGCTAAACTAACAAATAGAACACAGCTGTACGTAGTCATTATTCAAACAGATCTATAAGATACTAGCCTACCCTAACCTAAACCCTATCGTAGCAACAACCCAAACTAGAGAGAGGAGTAACAAAACACTTAAAGGGACATTACACTTACTTAATGTAAAACTACAATGCAAGGCATTTGAATAGGAAAACACAAATATAAACCTAAAATCACTAATGCATATAAATGAGTCCATTTCTCAGTTCGTGTAAGCCAGCCCACACTAGGCTGGGCGTTACACTAATAAAACTTGAATTAAATTATTAATGACTAAATAGGCTAATTCTGTGCAATGAAAGTAAGCAAACAAATAAAGATCTACATCTCAGTTATAAACATAAACAATTATCCTGCCTTTAAATAGCAATTAGCTCCAAGAAATACTACACATTATTTACACACTGCACGGTCATGCGCTGTTAGTAAATAGTCAGCCTTTATCAAGCAGCAAATCAGCATTCCAGTCAAAATCACAGATAGCACAATACAGTCAGTATTTTTAATTACAAATGGAAAACAACTCAAGAAGAGCGGGATGTGGTGCAGTAACAGCTATTAAAATGCAAATGTACACCACCTCTGACTACTGCACAGGCAAACTCTATTTCAGATTAAAATGAGGATTACAACAAAAATAATCTAATGTGTAATGCACACATTTTCTAAAGAAAATAAAAAGTAGCTAGTGAAAGTGAAACTTTGCCTTCTTATGGGCCATAAGAAAACCCATGCAGCCCGCGCAATCGGTGGAGCCAAAGTTCACTCTGTCAATATATGATGAGTCTCATCTTAAAAAAACACATACGGTCAAGCTACATCATGATATTGTCTGTATTGTAAAGGAGAGAAAGCCCAGCGGCCCTCTGCTTCAGATGAAGGAGAGAGTGAATTAGAGAGCCTGGCTTACTGTCTCTTAAAATATTAATAAAATTCCAGGTGTCAAAAGGGGAATTTGAAGGTTAAATACCAAAGACTAAAATTATACTAATAAAATAGTATTAGGTCAGCTAGCTGTAAGTATGCTACTTAGGCACTGCAACATTGTGAGAGGCACAGTGATTTGACAGAAATTTAATTAAATTAAGGTTTCCTTTTGTGATCTAGCACTGCCATCTAGTGGCGAATATGCCACATTAAATAATATTGTATACAAGCTACATTTTACCCCTAAGAAAATGAATAAGTGGTAGCACCCACATTTAGTTTGTGTTAACAGGTATATTTTTAACCTCTTAAGAAGTACAAACGCCTTAAGATGTTTAAAATATACCTGTTAACAGGGCATTTTATGTAGTTTTAAGAGGTATGAATTTGACTTGTTAATGCAGACGCTAAACTAGACATTTTGGACCTGATGGCATTCCGATGTGACGTGAGAAACCTGCCTGAAAGTTGTAAGTCGTTTGGTAGCTGTGCCAAAAGAAATCTGAATCATTGCAAATCTTGCCTCTTGCAGAGACGGAGAGCATGAGTTGTCCATGAGCGTAAGAACAGGAGCAAATATTTTGTTCCGATGCTTTTCATGGACTCTATGGGCTTCTCCCTTGACTGTATGCCTTCATGTCTACCCGATTGCCTGCGAGCTTCTCCTGATTATACGGTAATTTCTCTACTGTGCGACAGAAAGTTGGGTGGTTATGACATAATCGTTAGACTATTTTTACAGAAACGGCTGCTACGGGGCCAGAACGTGAGATACAAGGTAATGGAGCCTTTTATACATTGTCTTGTTTCTTTAGAAATAAACAACGGACAAATATAGTCTTTAAACACTTCAGATGTAGGGTGAATACAGGTAAAGTGGGACAATGGGTAAAGTGGGACAGTTAAGCTTTATCTTTTCTAAATTTAAATGTATATGCTTCCATTAATAAAAATTAACACTGAGCCCTTTTTAGCAAGTATGTGATTTGGTTTGGTGGCCATGACATCATTTTGGGGGGGTGTGGCTTACCATATTCAACAATCTTGCAGGGAATTGTGATGGTAAGTGAAATGACATAGCATTCTGAGGTGAAAAATGTTAAGGTTATAAAATAAACAAAACTCATGGATCATTTGTAATTGTTACATATTTTGTTATGGGATGTAATGTTGAATCAAAAAAAATTAATCCCTTTTAAAATTATTCATCAAATTGTTTTTTCATGTGATTTTGACACTGTCCCAGTCTGCCAATAGCGTATTTTGGGACAGGGTATTACTGGCAAACTGGGACAGCCATTTAAATCATTCTAATGGGGAAATTAGTTCCCTTTTTATATACCCCCTTAAATTTAGTTATTTAGCTAGATATTTCAACAAAGACTGAATCAGCTGATCATATTGAGCAGTGCTAATGCTAATTGTTAGCTATTTAGCATTACAAATAAAAAAAGCTAGTTAGCAAAATTAATTTCCCAAATTCAGATTGACAGAATAATAGTAATGATGATAATAATCATATACTGTACACAACAAATTCATTGGTGTTAAATCAACACCCTAAGTGTTAAAGTAACACTCTCAGTGTTTCCCATTGGACGTATATAAACACTGAGAGTGTTAATTTAATATGTAGGGTGTTGATTTAAAACCAGAGAATTTGCTGTTTCGGTCCTATTTCAGAATCCATATACGTCCCATTGGACCTATACAAACACTGAGAGTGTAGATTTAATACTTAGGGTGTTGATTTTAAACCAGAGAATTTGTATGATTCTATTTCAAAATCCAATGACAGAAAAGAGGACATGGAGGAAGGAAATAAGGAAAGCAAAGAAGAAGTGATGTTTATTATTGTTGTTTTTTGTTGTTAATTATTGTAGTTTTTTGTTGTTTATATTGTTATAATGTATTTAATTAATTTGGCCTACACTCAAATAATAATTGAATGTGTTTGAGTTGAGTGTCCCAGTTTGCCAATAAAGGTGTCCCAGTTTGACAGTAGTTCTTGGAAAAATGTGGTTTGGGGTAAGTGTGTGTTTGGGGAAGAATCATCCATCCAGTGTTTAATATTTATTTATTTTTTATTCTGTATAGTATAGTAGAGCTCTTAAGCTATTTAAAATAGTATCATAGGATGGGCTTAGACATTTGGATCATAATAAAAAAATATGCAGAAGGTAAATTATTAGAAAGTGTCCCACTTTACCTGTATTCACCCTACAGGTATTCACTGTCAAAGTGATGCCAAAATGAATGGGAGTCTATGGAATGCTAGCGGAATGTGATGGCTTGTTAGCCTGAGAATCTCCCCATAGAATCTCCCCGCTTTCCAGATGCTCGTTTACCCTCTTACTCTATTCTAGTCACAAAAACTCTCTGTGCGCATCTCTTGGAGAGTAGCTCTCCCCTGTTCTCAAATATTTTTTTTTAACCTAAACTCCCGAAGCTCAACCAATGGCACTGCAGTAGCTATGTGTTGTCGTCGTATACACCAAAAGAGAAAATAAAGTAATTTTACGTTTGTCAGAGTACTCTGAACTACAATTTAACAATGAAAAGGCCCTGGCATTCTATGTGACTAAGACCGTACCCATCAAATCCTCACAGCAATTATTTGTGTGTCATAAGATGTAGATGTTTTTAACTTCCATATTTAATTAAAAGGCATTCATGTCATCAGGAAATATAAGATGCTAGTGTTCTAGCTTGAACATGGTTTTATTGTTTAACAGCTATAAAATACCTAAATTATTTTACTCAACCGTGTGACGGTGGAAAAGAGAGAACATAAAATTCAGCCTTTTGCGCCAGATATTATTTCTGTAGTTAATTAGATGAAATTTCATGTTTCTCAGTTAGTGACTGTCTTATGCAATAACCTCTACAACATATCCTACACATAATAAATGAATACATTTTATATTAATTGTCGTATGTGTAGGATATGTTGGTTAGAGTTTATTGCAGCTGATAGTAAATAGTCTGATTCAAACTAATTATTTAATTACTTGACAAACATTTACATCTATATATTACAACAATCTTTAGACACATGTCAGTAGAAACCCAAACTCTGTAATATCAAAGTAAATTTGCATTTCTGTGCCTGTACAGTACCAAATAATCTAAGACAGTTGGTGATTTCTAACCTGTTTTTGTCATGGGATAACATATGCCAACTCTGTTATATTCAGGGGAAACCAGAGACATTTATCAAGTGCTTCTGGTATTTACATCAGATATATGTATCTTTACTAGTTGTGCAGCACCAAAACCAATTGGTGAATAATTGGTCATCTATCAAAATGTACAGACTATATGTTTTTGTGGCAATAGCCAAAGGTTTGTTTTTGAAAACTTTGAGTAGGAAAAGATAAATGAAATACAAATCTTACTATGCCCATTATTAAAATATGATTTACTGCATAAACAAATATGTGTGTAAAAAAATAAGAATTGTCAGATTAAACGTACAATATGTAGTTTTGGGCTGATAGGGGCCTCTCAATCAAAACAATAACAAAATATGTACATCATTGACGTTGGGCAGTAGCGTGGGATCATGGGTTTTGTTATCGTCATCAATGACAACTTTCCAATCTAGCGTCTCTGGCAGAAAAAAAAATTCACTGACAAAGTAATGTATTGTTTAAAATATTAGAATTTAATTCACGCTATGTTTGTCGGTTCCCTGGAACTTAGGGCAACTATAGCAGTGAAAGGTTATATGACACCATTGACAGAAGACAAAATGAAAAGCCCCATGTCTTCGATTTATATTACAAATTTCTCTGGGTTTGAAAGTTGGTGGAAACATTTAGGACAATGTAAGAACACAACTAAGAAATATATATAATATAGGTACAGTGATGTTTGCGATTTTAATGCAAAGTATGCATTTTGTAATTGTTTTGGAAAACTACATATTGTACCTTTAATCATAATCTGCAATTTTGTCTCCCGGTAATCGGTATCGGCCTTCAAAAATCATAATCGTTCAACCTCTAATTTCCTCTTTATCAATTATTATTTATTGGTGATATCCAACCATAATTGTTTGAGCTGGAATACAGTGAAGAAGAAATATGGGAAGGGCTCCTGCCAACTTTATCGGTTGAATCTATCTAGCCATTGTTTTGGAAGTGGTCACTGGTCAAGCTCTCTATGGCAACAGAGACAGAAAATGTTTTGTTGTAAAAAGTGTTTTTAAAATCTTTGATTTCAACCATCTCCAGCCAAGAAGATAATTACATCTGTTGGTTAGATCGACTGAGTTTCTATGCTCACATGGATCAAGGTGTTTTGGAAATGTTCTATTATCCAGAAAAACAACCAGCCAGGCACTAACAGGTAATCATTGGATTTTGTAGTGTAAATACTTAGATGATCGCAATGTAAAATAAAAAATGAAGGTTGACAGAATATTGCTAAGCCTATATGAATTTGAGAAGAAGGGCACAGACAGTCGCCAGGGGGAATGTGCAGACTGGAGTTGGGAGCTTAGACTGCTACAGCACACAATTTTGACAAGGTATCTTAATGAAGGGACATGTTTGATAAGGTATCTTAATGAAGGGACATGTTTGACAAGGTATA
>JACXGM010009287.1:15536-27884 GCA_016801145.1 Umbra pygmaea
TTTGACAAGGTATCTTAATGAAGGGACATGTTTGACAAGGTATCTTAATGAAGGGACATGTTTGACAAGGTATCTTAATGAAGGGACATGTTTGGTGGGTATGCCCAATGATTAGACTGTGACTAGATGATGAGGGGGCGGTATGTACAGTTCCCATTCCAAAAAAAACATTCATATAGTATATAAAAATGTTACTCTAGAGTGATTTATGTCCTATACAATGTTTTTTCTTAGTAGAGTATATTTGGGCTTTTCAGTTTTCACTTGAAAATCTACTGTAGCATAAAGCTACAGCTAGGTAGTAATTTTCCATAAATATTAACATTCATAACAGTTCACAATATCATCCAAGAGCTATATGCCCCCTCTTGCTTCAGTAGGTACAGATTATGGTTCAATCTATCACAGATGCATTTTGAATTGAATTTGCAATTATCACACAACATGCACAAACGCAAAAGAGACATGCTAGCCAGCCTAACAAGTATTACATAAAGTGTATTCCTGTTACGTCCCCCAGTTAATCTGTGAGTGCTGTTTTGTTTTGTATTTGTGTGTATATTTCTGTCATTGTGTCCAGCAGGTGGAGCCATTCAGCCGGTGGTTGGAGGTGACAGGTCTCATTCCCTTCTGGTCCTGTTGTCCTCTGGTCCCGCCCCCTCATCAGCGCTGTCAGCTGCAGCCTTTTTGGAGCCTGGTTTATAAACCCTGCAATTCAGTGTTCTCTCTCTGTGTGAAGACCATATGGCTTGTGTGGTTAGCTGGCTATATTTTGTGTGTGTTTTGATTGAATGTGTGAGTGCTAGGTGGTGTCTGTTGACATCCATTAGTAGCAGTTGTAATTGAATTGTAAATTATTGACATTCCTTGTTTTGTTTTCTTCCCAGGCGAAGGGGAACGCACTTTGAAGTGTGTAGACATAGACACCCGTGTGCATACATCACCCGTAGGGTAACTTCCCTGTCTATAGACACTAGGATGGATCTGGGCGGACCAACATCTGTACTCGATTAGGGCGCCTTGTTCGTGTGGCAGGTTAGTTTAGTGTTTGTGTGTGTTAGGTAGATTAGGACAGGTAAGAGGTGGGCTTTATTATTTTTATTTATTTGCTTTGGTTCCGTCCAGCCCCTTCTCCTAATCCTTATACCGTTAGGCTCAATAAAAGCCTGAGTTTTAAACAATACGTTTTGTGTCAGTTGTCCTTACTCGCACCCACGACTCCATCCATTTTTCACTGTCCACTGAGTGTCCTTGAGCAGCTTGTTGTTGGTCCCCTACTTTCGGGGAGGCATACGTAATAATTCCCATTCCATAAGCTTAGGATATCATAGGGAAACATGAGCAGGCCAGTGACTCAGCCCCCAAGTGGCACTGGAGTGAGGATATCCCAGTGGAGAGAGTGCATGGTTAGTTCTGCAGGGGTGCTTCGTCAACAGTGTGGCTATTCACTTTTAGCCCCTTGGGCCAGACTACACTGTCTGACCTTATTTACATTAATTGTAAATAGATACAGTGCCTTGCGAAAGTATTCGGCCCCCTTGAACATTTCGACCTTTTACCACATTTCAGGCTTTAAACATAAAGATATAAAACTGTTATTTTTTGTGAAGAAGCAACAAGTGGGACACAATCACGAAGTGGAACGAAATTTATTGGATATTTCAAACTTTTTTAACAAATAAAAAACTGACAAATTGGGCGAGCAAAATTATTCGGCCCCTTTATTTTCAGTGCAGCAAACTCTCTTCAGAAGTTCCTTGAGGATCTCTGAATGATCCAATGTTGACGTAAATGACGAATTATGATAAATAGAATCCACCTGTGTGTAATCAAGTCTCCGTATAAATGCACTTGCTCTGTGTTACGTTCAGCTCCCCACAAGGAGAGTGGGATGTCAACCACACCGCACAGGACACCAGAGGTTAGCAACAGAGGCGTGGGGTCGTGGTGCGAACAAGGACACAGAGGCAGAAATGTACCGTTGCACAAAGGGGTTTTATTTACCCACGGTAAATATACAGATATATGTGTATATAATAATAATAATAATAATAATAATAATGATGATAATAATAATACAAATGAAAATGGGAAAAGGAGCTGGACAGGACCAAAGGAAATAAATAATATAAGGCGGCACCCCTAACCTGCTCTAACCTAACACACAACACAACACAGAACCTAAACCTGTACTGGCACACGATCAAGGCGCCCTACCCAAAAGTACAGGAATGGTTTGTCCAGATCTTTCCTAGTGTATATAACAGGGGAGTTTCCCTACAGGTAGTGTAAGCCCAGGGCGTCTTGCCTACACACTCCCAAGTGCGTCCCCTTTCCCCTGGGAAAAGAACAGAAAAGAGGTACACCTGTTAATACACAATTGACAATGGTTCTAATACAATACACAATACTGACAATCATACACCAAGCTCTCACAATCAAACACAACAACAAACCAAAAAGGTATTTCAAACAGCCATACAGCTAATAAAGCTAATACACAAAAAGACAGATCTAGATTGGAGCAAAGCTAGCAAACCACAAAAACCAAACAGAGCACAAGATACAAAGCTCAGGCACAGACTAACCACATGAGCAGCAAGCCAGCACCCTGAGTGATACAAAATGGCTGCCTTATATAGGAAGGAAGGGCATGATGGGATAGAGGATAATTGCTGAATCCAGGTGAATAGGATAACGGACGGGAGGAGTCAGTGATAAGTGAAGTGATTGATGATCAGCTGAACCAGGGCCACCTGTTGGAAATAGACAAACAGAACAGAACAAACACACAGAACAGGACAGAAGCACAGCACAGAACAGCAATGCAGACCAGGGCACAAAGCAAACATGGATATTGAGACTGGGGGACGTAACACTCTGTAATAGTCTCAGAGGTCCGTTTAAAGCACATAGAGCATCATGAAGAACAAGGAACAAACCAGGCAGGTCCGAGAAACTGTTGTGGAGAAGTTTAAAGCCGGATTTGGATACAGAAAGATTTCCCAAGCTTTAAACATCCCAAGGAGCACTGTGCAAGCGATAATATTGAAATGGAAGGAGTATCAGACCACTGCAAATCTACCAAGACCCGGCCGACCCTATAAACTTTCAGCTCATACAAGGAGAAGACTGATCAGAGATGCAGCCAAGCGGCCCATGATTACTCTGGATGAACTGCAGAGATCTACAGCTGAGGTGGGCAAGTCTGTCCATAGGACAACAATCAGTCGTATACTGCACAAATCTGGCCTTTATGGAAGAGTGGCAAGAAGAAAGATATCCCTAAAAAGTGTTGTTTAAAGTTTGCCACAAGCCACCTGGGAGACACAACAAACATGTGGAAGAAGGTGCTCTGGTCAGATGAAACCAAAATGGAACTGAACACAGCTCATTACCCTGAACACACCATCTCCACTGTCAAACATGGTGGTGGCAGCATCATGGTTTGGGCCTGCTTCTCTTCAGCAGGGACTGGGAAGGTGGATGGAGCCAAATACAGGACCATTCTGGAAGAAAATCTGATGGAGTCTGCAAAAGACCTGAGACTGGGACGGAGATGTCTTTCAACAAGACAATGAACCCAAACATAAAGCAAAATCTACAATGGAATTGTTCACAAATAAACATATCCAGGTGTTAGAATGCCCAAGTCAAAGTCCAGACCTGAATCCAATCGAGATTTTGTGGAAAGAACTGAAAACTGCTGTTCACAAATGCTCTCCATCCAACCTCAAGCTGTTTTGCAAGGAGAAATGGGCAAAAATTTCAGTCTCTCAATGTGCAAAACTGATAGAGACACACCCCAAGCAACTTACAGCTGTAAGCGCAGAAAAAGGTGGCGCTACAAAGCATTAACTTAAGGGGGCTGAATAATTTTGCACACCCAATTTTTCAGTTCTTTATTTATTAAAAAAGTTTGAAATATCCAATAAATTTTGTTCCACTTCATGATTGTGTCCCACTTGTTGTTAATTCTTCACAAAAAATTACAGTTTTATATCTTTATGTTTGAAGCCTGAAATGTGGCAAAAGGTCGAAATGTTCAAGGGGGCCGAATACTTTCGCAAGGCACTGTAGCTTCTTTTTAGTATTTTTCTTTTTTGTATTGCCTACATTTGTGTTGTTTTTGCACTGTCATGTTTATTCCTGGCCAGCTCACCATTTGCCTTTGTTAAATAAAGCTGGGGGAAAAAATCCATTATAGTTTACAAATGGTTTTGATTACACTGTCAAATTTGACACAACTTTAGACTGCACAAAGTTGGAAGTAGGTATAAGCAGCACAGAATATAAATATATAAAAATAAACTGTACAGATTAACTGTATACATAAACTATATACATATAAGCAGCACATCACAGCCATTTCTCTCGATTAAACATTAACAAAACTTTTGCCCCATAAATGTACAGACTCCTGTCTTTGTGGAGAGGTTTGGGAACCACTGCTCTAGAGCAGGGCCATTCACATAACTTTTAAATCGCATGTGCAGAAACTAGAAAAACAAAGGCGCCCCACATAAACAATACTTGCAACCGTGACACAGACTATTAGAGAATTGTTATTATTTTTAATATTTGCTTGAGGAGAAAATAGCTAGAGTCTGGCCAATCTGCTACACTCGCCACCGGTATTCTGCACCAGCTTGAAGGTCCATCTTGCATGTCTCTAGCTGTGTCATTTAACCAGCCAGTCATCCTCTTCTGTTTGGACTCCACCTGGGACACAGGTCTCAGCTACCATTGAAGCTGGGGAGCTACACACAACAGGCAGAGGTGGTGGTTTGATATACAGTGGCTGTACAGGTGAGGTTATATATAATGTAGGCAGCGGTGTTGCACAAGATCCTGGGCCCTATGCATAGGCAGTCCTGATGGGCCCCCATGCTCCTCAACCCCAATATATTCCTGAATTTTCAAGGCCCTCTCTCCCCTTTGGGCCCTGGTAATCAGTACTGGTTTTACCCCCAGTCCGACGCCCCTGAATGTAGAACATTGCTGTATTGAGTGCTGTGTACACCAAGTGGCTGTCTGGATGGGATTTAAACAAACCTGACTTGAGTTAGAGATTCCAGGCATCATACTTGGCCCTGTTGTGACAGATCGATTAGGTTTTACTCTTACATTTATATAGTTTTAAAAACATTGTATATTTTCACCAGTATCTGACTAGTGTCTGTAAGGTGGCCTAGTGATCAGGGTATCTGACTGGTGCCTGTAAAGTGGCCTAGTGATCAGGGTATCGGAGAGGTGTCTGTTAGGTTAATACAGATAATTGTAAGTAAATGTACACTTAGTGCAAAGAAATCTGCGTTTTAGAGGTAGATCAAATTGGTATGTAAAGTTTCAGGCAAATACAATGTAATAAATTAACACTTGAGTATGACTGTGCAAACGGTTATTGTGCAAAATAACAGTAGATAAATAAGATACTGAAAATAAAATGCTGTGCAAGTCAGTGGGTCCAAAGGCGTCAAGGGGCAAAAGTATATGTATTTCACAGTACTGTACTGTACAAGCACAAAGACAACGATACCAGCCACTCAAAAGATTACTATTGTTTTTTTGGCTGGTGAGTGAAGATAATCTACCAGCAATCTGCATATTTTACCAACATTAGGCTAGTAAATGGTGTTAATTTTGAACCCTGATTATTAACCCCACCCTCTGGAAATGCCTATGCTACAGCAGCTCTAAATAATACAAAGATATCAAATTAGCAGCGCTATGAATACAGCATTACAAAACAACATTTTTGGCATGTTTTGTTACATTTTGCTTGCACAGACGTACCATGGCGACATGTATATGGACAACCTGATGGAATTGTTAGCCAGCTAGCTTAGTAGCCTACATAAACAGAGGTAAAAACAAACTTATAGTTACCTTAGATTCGAAATTCATCCATCGTTGTCCTTTTCACCTAACAACTCAGAGCAAAACAATACACCACACCCCAGTCCAGCTGGTGGCAGTAATGCACCATTCAAATTAGTTGCCAGCTGCCATATAACCGAAAGAAAAAAAACTCGACACAATGTGGCATAGAAACACCAGCGCAAGCTAGTGGTTCGTCGGTGTAATTGCAGCGCAATGCAGACATTGACGCACAAGTATAAATGCTTGTGACAATGAAAGCTACACGTGAGCCTGCGCCGCAGGTTAAGCATTAATTTATACGCAGAAGTATAAATCGGGTTTAAGTAAACAAGATCACAGGTCTGAGAAAAAGATCACTGTCAACTTCAGATGTCTTTAGTTAAACTTTATTTTACCAGCCAAGTTGACAGAGAACATTTCTTATTTACAACAATGGCTTGGAGAGAAGTGGGAGGAGGGAAGGGGTTGAATGAGCTAACTGAAAATTTGGGATGATTAGGTTGCCATGATGGTATGAGGGCCAGATTAAGAATGTGTCCAGGACACAAGTGTTATGGGATCTTTAGTGACTCACAGAGATTCAGGACACCTAACATACCATCTGAAGGAAGGCACCCTTATGCAGGAGATCCCCATCACTGCCCTGGGGCATTGGGAATGATCTTTAGACCAGAGGGAAGAGTCTCCCTTACTGGCCCTCCAACACCACTTCCAGCAGCATTTGTCTCCCATCCTGGGACTGACCAGGCCCGACCCTGCTTAGGTTCAGAAGCAAACCAGTAGTGGAATATACTGTAGAGTGCTACACTAATAAAGTAGAAGTTGTTTTGAGTGAGTCCCATTCAGATTTGTGCTTTAATGATGGTAGTCTACTTCTGTGGATCACATCAACTTGAAATTACACTCTTTCCTTTAACTTGTTATCCTCAGCCCAGCAAAACAGAGTAAATCAGGTTTCTTTATGTATTGCACTTCTGATGTCATGAGCCAATGCTTTTTCCACATGCAATTGAGCTGCCATTTTCTCTTGTAACGGTGACTGACTTTTGGAAGGAAGACACTAAAATGCCATTGATCTCGCTCTGAATAATGTCTGCTAAATGACACAAATGTAAATGAGAAATCGCTGCTCTTTGTTGTGGTCTATGAGCAAATGAGAAAATACAAAATGTATGTGTGTCTCACGTTGAAACTGACATTGATACTGGTGGTTTCCCCTTAATGGCTGGCAATGATAATACAAGCACATGTACTAGTATAATCGTCATATTTAGTCCTCTTCTGTGGGGTGAGGACATTATTACTCAATGTGCATAAACATGAAATACACAGAAACTATTGTAAAGTTTTAATTTATTTGGCATGGTGGATAGTTTTCAAATAATTATTTAAAACAATTAGATTTGGGTGCAACTGCAGTTAAATAACCAATGAAGTTCCACAGTGCAGGAATCAAAACTCACATACTCATTTGACACATGTTAAAGCCTATTGATCCCTTTCAGATAAATGAGATTAAAACAAGGCAGTGCTTGATTTGAGAGAATGCCTTTTCTTGATGCTAATCTGTACATGTGAATCTCAACAAATACAAAAGACGGATAGAAGCTGCCAGGCAATTCTGGTTAATAGCATAATATGGTTTGAGGTCACTGTACCATAGAGGAACCAACCATTCAGTGGTATGTGACTATAGAAGACATTTTCTTTATCTATGAAAGTCATTTTTTCCAGGTAATATCAACACCTCTGAACACATTTATAACAACAGTATTTATTACCCATTTCTTTAGATTGCATTTGATTATCAAGTTTATATAATGATTTTAAAGAAAGACAGTAAGCATCTTGCTATCAAGTCTTTTTAAAGGTAATGTATATATATATAACTACACATGTTAAGATAACCATTATTTATCTAAAATATGCATTATAATAATGACATTGACCTTTCTTATAAAAAGTAAAAAAAAAAATATAAAGGTCATGTTAAAACACTATGGCACTTATCTAGAATTAAATGGACCATAAAAACCTGGGACTCAAGTGTTAAAAAATGTCAGTATGTCTTTTCAATCACTATTACCACAACCAAGCCCCTTCAGTTTGCAGTACAGAATTGCAGTGAGCTCTAAAGAAATAATGTAATATGTAAACCTACTTCAAAATCAGATTGCACTTATTAAAACTGTATAACTGGCTATACATATCATAGCAGGATATCCGTTAAGACAGACAAGACTTTCAAACAGAACCCATTTATTACCAGGCAGTGTCATTGGGTGGTTTCTGTTTATGAAGGTAAAGTCTTCTACACAAGGTAAGGGCAACTTCAGTTAGCAGGATCCACCACATATACTTCCCAATTAACATATATAGTATGAATTATAAACATGTTTGCATCAAATGCCATACTTTCCATTCAATTCAGTGCTGCTGTCTGAAAAAACAGCTGACTGTGGCCCTTAAGAACAGAAGCTGCACATGCGCTCTTTATAGATCCCATGACCGTGGTTCCAAACTCAGGTTCTCAAGTATTCCCAAACACAAGCTTGGTTTTGCCTTGGACAAATATGTCAACTCATCAAGGGTCTGATAGTGTTGAATCAGATGTACTTGTACTATTACATTATATCATATTAATATTTAAAATGGCACTGTTGGGAAGGGCTCATAAGAGATATTTAATTCAAAAAGGGCACATGTGACAAATAAATGGGATTTGTCTTGTGGACCTGAATTGGGAACTGTAATATAATTTTAAAAAAATACAAGGTACACAACTATGTCTACCAATAGTACTCAGAACAACTATATAAAGAAATTATAGCAGGGTTTGTTTAAAAAAAGTAGGCACTCCTCAGGTTTTGCATTAGCTTTGCAGCACTGTGGCACATAGTCATGACTCCACTACCCAGAAATCATGATCATGTTGCAGTCCACAATACCTGTTAGGGCTGCAGCATTGGTCAAACACACACATACATAAATTAAAACAGTTAGCTACCAATGAGTAACATCACTGCTGATATGTGGTACCTTCAAAACATACATAACTCCATGATGGCAGTTAGGCTAAACAGTACAGTATCATAATGTGTAGCAATATTTAGCACATGTCAGTTATAATAGAGCATGGAATGTATTTTACTTGTGGCTTCTGTTACTCCATTACTCATAAACAGGTCAGCTGACTGAGAAGTTAAATGGGTTATGGTTTTTAGGGAAAGGGAAGAGGGTGGTATTATTCACTTACAATTGTAGCCTAACTTGCCCCACCAACCACATGCAAAAGTTTAATCGATGGGAAATTTTTACTTAGCAGAAATGGACATTAAATCTGTATTTACTAAATGAGGTCATTGATTTGACAATAATGAATTGTTTGTAAGCGCATGCTCATGGTTTTACAGAGTAAGAGAGAAGAGTGAGTATAGGACTCAGACTGATCTCATCAGAGTGTATTGGTGCTTGGGAACAATTGTCACACTTTACACTTTTCGGTTCTCTTTCCAGCCAGGCTAGTGCAACCTGCACTAGAGACAAGGGGTGTTATTGATATCCCTAATGCATAAGTGCAAATGTGTGCCACACTATGATTATTCTTGTAATTATAAAGACGGGTGAATACCATGTTCAGCACTGTGACATGCATAATTCACATGAATCACACATTTGAAGAAATTTAGGGCAAGGTTAACTGGAAAGGTCCCCAAAACACTGGCCTGAGAAAGAAAAGCATTTAGTTCAAATCAGTAATCTTAAACATGCAGCTGGTGATGATCAAATAAGGCACCATTTAAATCCCTTGGCATCTTGGCTTTGGTCTTATTTCAGAGATACAAAAAAAATCCATAGGTAGGTTGGTGGCTTCAATTAAAACCACATCTTAGTGGACCAGACCTCTTGACAAACAATTAATGAAAAACAAGCCAGGCAAAGCTAACAGTGGTGAGGGTTAAAACGTGGAAGGCATATTGGGAGCCAAAATGGCAGAACCAATCCTGAGTCTCTTCCCCCAGTCCCCACACAGTCTAGGCACATAGTTATAACAGAACACACTTCTTGGGATTCTTCTTGGTAACAGGGTAGAGCACGGCTCGCACGGCCTCTGCAAACACCTCCCGCACCCCTTCCTGCATCAGAGCAGAGCACTCCAGGTATTTGACTGCACCAATTTGCTTGGCTAAGGCGTTGCCCTGCTGTGGGGTGGTGGGGGCCAGGCCGTGCTCCTTCAGCTTCTTCACCGCCTCTGCATCTCCACGCAGATCCTTCTTGGTGCCCACTAATAGCACTGGAACTCCAGGGCAGTGGTGAGACACCTCGGGGTGCCACTTGTGCCGTACGTTTGCATGAGAGGAAGGGCTGCCAATGGAGAAGCAGATGATGAAGACATTGGTCTGGGGGTAAGAGAGTGTGCGCAGGCGGTCATACTCCTCCTGGCCTGCTGTGTCCCAAAGGTTGAGACTGATTGCACGGCCATCCACGCTTATCTGCGCACTGTAGTTGTCAAACACAGTTGGGATGTACTCCTCTGGGAAGGCATTGGTTGTGTAGGAGATGAGCAAGCAAGTCTTACCCACTGCCCCATCGCCAACCACCACACACTTTATTGTCTGCATACTTCCCTCAGCCACACACTTGCGACTAGGGTGCCTGAAAATAAGCGGCAATGGGAGAGAGGGTCAGGGGATATAATATTATGAACAAGTATAGCTTTTCAGAAAATCTATGAAAATAATGACACTAACTAGCTAACTAACTTCACACTAAATGTAGTCACTTGGTGAACTGAGTGGATAACATACAACCCGTAAATTTCAAAATGTGGTCCTCGACAGTCATAACTTACACTTAAACACAGTTACATTAAACAAATTAGAAAGAAAATACAGTAACTGAATACAATAAATATCATAGTAAAACATTACATGCTAAGCTACGTTAGCAACTTTGTTAGCAAACAAACTAGATAGCAAACTAGAATAAAGTTTGCATCGACGTAGTAGTTACATGGCTTATTAACTAGAATGAATAGCCAGTAAACTTAACTACACGAAAAACCGACGTTTGTATAAAGGCCACGCTTAGTTTTAGTTAAATAGTTAACTGTGTTTGGAAAGTCGAGAATAGGGTTAGAACGGTGAGCCAAAAAGCTAGCCACCTAGCTAGCATGCGCTTGTGTTTCCGTAGCTGTGTTAGCGGAAAAACCCTAAATTAAACCAAATAATATTTTGAAAATAAAAGATGAGCATTCTAAACCAAGAACACAACTCACAGTGAATTCAAGGATGAATTTGAAATGTCCCATTAACAAGTTCGCTTGATAAAATTGCCCCACCACCTCCTTGTCTCGCGCCCTCCTCCTTTCGTTGTTGTAGCAGAACTGTTTAATCCGGGGATCTTTGCTCTGTTAGTAATGTATCCTGGTTAATGTAGTAACAAGGCCAAACTCATTTTCAGGATTTCAACAATATCGTAAAAATAAATAAATCACGTTTTTGGGGCTCATTAATAAGTTTTTACCTGATTACGAAGGGTCGTGTTTAGTGATGGGCGATTCATGAACGATTCGAATCTTTTGAAACACCGGTACGTACGATTCATACTGGATCGTTCATTTCGTTCTTTTTTGCGCAGGCGCATTACTTATAGGATCCAGTACTATCAGAGCCCGTCTACGGAGAGCCTGGCTGCGTCTCAATACGCAAAGTATGCATACTAAATAGTATGCCAGACTACGATTAGTATGTCCCAAACCATAGTACGCAAATATAGTATGTCAACAGTCCCCGGATGGTCAACTATTTCCGGGGGATTTTCGAAGTATGCAACCCTGCATGCTTTTTGGGCTGATAAAGCCCACAATCCTTTGCGATACAGAATAGGAGGGGTTTCCCGAAGCCGAAGTTCTTCTTTGGCTGTGTTTAAATGTAAGTATCCAAAAGTTAGGTAATAATAAACGTGTCATTACATGAGTTTTTGGTTATTGTACTAATATTGAATACATTTTAAATGAAATGCGAACAGGTTGTGCCAAATGTTTAATGTTCAAGCTTCGCAGGCTTCATCGCTTGTGGAAGTGGTCTAATTTTAGATGCAACGTTATGACGCGTTAGTATATCTCCCATGCTAGCATACTCGCTTACTATATACTTAATAGTACGTACTTTACCACCACCTGCCTAGTACTACTTTTAGTATGTAGTATGTAGTATGCATATTGGGATTTAGCCCGAGTCTCTTAAACGTGCAATATGTAATTTTCTCAATCAAAACAATAGCAAAAGATGTACTTGGATGACGTCGGGAGGTTGCGTGGGATCATGGGTTTTGTTATCGTCGTCAATGACAACCTTCCAATCTAGCGTCTCCGGCAGAAAAAATGTTCACTGACAAAGTAATGTATTGTTAAAAATATTATAACTTTATTCACGTTATGTTTGGCGGCTCCCTGGAACTTAG
>JACXGM010009288.1:7462-28052 GCA_016801145.1 Umbra pygmaea
CTTATTCAATTGTAATCAAATCCGGTCTTTAACTAAACTAGGTCTTAACTTATTCAATAGGATTCAAATCCGGTGTTTAACTAAACTAGGTCTTTAACTAAACTAGGTCTTAACTTATTAAATTGGATTCAAATCCGGTCTTTAACTAAACTAGGTCTTAACTTATTCAATAGGATTCAAATCCGGTGTTTAACTAAACTAGGTCTTAACTTATTCAATAGGATTCAAATCCGGTGTTTAACTAAACTAGGTCTTTAACTAAAATAGGTCTTAACTTATTCAATAAGATTCAAATCCGGTGTTTAACTAAACTAGGTATTTAACTAAACTAGGTCTTAACTTATTCAATTGGATTAAAATCTGGTGTTTAACTAAACTAGGTCTTTAACTAAACTAGGTCTTAATTTATTCAATAAGATTCTAATCCGGTGTTTAACTAAACTATGTATTTAACTAAACTAGGTCTTAACTTATTCAATAGGATTCAAATCCGGTGTTTAACTTAGCCAGTCAAGGATTTTCCACTTTTTGACCATTAAAAATCTTTTTGTTGCACTTTCAGTATGTTTAGGGTTGTTGTCTTGTTGCTTGATGAAGTGTCGTCCAATGAGTTTGGAGGCATTTGGTTTTATCTGAGCAGAGAAAATATTTCTGTAGACTTCAAAATTCATGGATTTATAGTCATATCATCTATGCAGACAAGTGAGCCTGTGCCATTGGCTCCACCATGTTTCATGGATGAGGTGGTACAGTATGCTTTAGATTATAGCAATATATTTGTTTTGTTTTCACAATTTCCATCACTCTGGTACATGTTAATCTTTGTGTCATCTGTCCACAATATCTTTTCCCAGACCTGTTGGGGCTCATGTAGGTGCCTTTTAGCAAACTGTAATATTGCCTTTCTGTTCTTCAGGCTTATCAGTGGTTTGCATCTTGTAGTGTACCCTCTGTAGTCCTGCTGGTGTAATCTTCTAGGTATGGTAGACTTTGACACATCTACACCTGCATCCAAGAGAGTGGATTTGATCTGTAGGACTGTTGTCAGGGGAGTTTTCTTCACCATATAGAGAATTCTCTAGTCATCCATTACAGTGTTCGTCGATGGTCTATCGGGTCTTTTGGAATAATTGTGAACCAAACCATTGCCTTTGGCATGCCCAGGGTGTTGGCACTATTCCTGATTGATTAATTTTAATTTCTTCATTTCCTTTTGAAATGCTAAACAGGCCTGGTAGTGCATCACCAGGAAAGATACCAGCATCTGGTGATGCAGATGCATCGTACACTGTAGATTTCAAGCAGTCATTGCATGCAAAGGTTATTCAACCAAATTTTCACAATTATTACTTTCATCCACATTATGTTAAATTGTCTAATGTGTTTTGGACTCATGAAAATGTACCATGTCATTTCTAAACTTTTTGTCCGATATGTACAGTGGGGAATGAGTATTTGATACACTGCCGATTTTGCAGGTTTTCCTACTTACAAAGCATTGAGAGGTCTGTAATTTTTATTATAGGTACACATCAATTGTGAGAGACGGAGTCCAAACCGAGGGAGTCCAATAATTAGGATTATTTCCTAATAATTGCGTCAACAGTTGTTGCCTTCTCACCAAGCTGCTTGCCTATTGTCCTGTAGCCCATCCCAGCCTTGTGCAGGTCTACAATTTCATCCCAGATGTCCTTACACAGCTCTTTGGTCTTGGCCATTGTGAAGAGGTTAGAGTCTGTTTGATTGAGTGTGTGGACAGGTGTCTTTTATACAGGTAACGAGTTCAAACAGGTGCAGTTAATACAGGTTATGAATGGAGAACAGTAGGGCTTCTTAAAAAAAGCTGGAATTCTTACTGGTTGGTAGGTGATCAAATAGTTATGTCATGCAATAAAATACAAATTTATTATTTAAAAATCATACAATGTGAAATTCTGGATTTTTGTTGTAGATTCCGTATCTCACAGTTGAAGTGTACCTATGATGAAAATTACAGACCCCTACATGCGTTGTAAGTACGAAAACCTGCAAAATTGGCAGTGTATCAAATACTTGTTCTCCCCACTGTATGACTAAACACTCAAATTCAAGCTGACAGTCTGCCCTGTGTAACGCTCCCCTCCTGCCCTGGACATGGACTTTTGGGCTCCATGGCTTTTGCTTTGTCCTGATTACGTTTTCTCTGTTTACTTCAGTCTTGGTGTGTGTTTAGTCTTCAGTGTATTTGTGTAATGGTTTATCCATTAAGTGTCATGTCCATACTTGGTTTTTCCTGTTTTCATTTTCCGACCCTTTTAGGTCACATGTTCTTGTTATCCAATCAGTTTTGTTTGTTCCCTCCACAGCGCTTGTTCCTTTATCATTAGACCCTTATTTAGTTTCTGTCTGGTTCCTATTTAGTTGCTGGTCATTGTTTTGCGTCATGGTTTTTCCTCTGTGTGAGTTTACCTGTTTCCAGTTACTTATCATTTTGTCATCTACTGACTCCTGCCTGATCCCTATTGGAAATTGGGACACCCTGACTCATAATATAATACCATTGTGATATCATCTTTATATAATTTCAAACATAAAGTGCTAGAGTACAGAACCAAATAACAAAAAATGGTCACTTTCCAATAAATGATGGAGCTCTCCATACTGTATATAAGAGTGAGTAAACAGCCTTACAGGCAGTAGTGTTATTTTGTTTTGGTGCTTTAGTTTTATGTTTGTATTTACAGCAAACATTTAAAGTATTCTTTAATTTACAGTTTTAATTGGACCTCCTTTAGGTGTATGTTCTTGTTGTTGAGTATTGTCCTCTGGGAAAAAAACAAAGACAAAGAGCTACTAAACAACGAATACTCTGAACTGCTTGGTCTTTGGTCTCCAGTTTAAACCGTATCCCACTTTGTGACGTGAGGGCAGCAGCAAACCCAGGGGCGTAGGCATGGGGGAACACGGTACTAAGTAGATTGGGCCCTAATGTGTGGAGGGGCCATCAAATGTGAGAGTAAAGAGTGGAGGGGCCCTCAGAGATAGTCTATGTACAGGGCCCAACATTTCCTGCTACTCTCCTAAGCCAAAACTCTTACAGTATGTACACACATCTAAAGTACTGTTCATGACTATTGAAACAGTGATGCAAGTGTTGTTGTCTTAGCCCTATATCACAGCATATTGGCTTTGAAATATAACAATAAAAAGAGATTCAAGTGTTGTTGTCTTAGCCCTATACCACAGCATATTGGCTTTGAAATATAACAATAAAAAGAGATTAAAGTGTTGTTGTCTTAGCCCTATACCACAGCATATTGGCTTTGAAATATAACAATAAAAATAGATTCAAGTGTTGTTGTCTTAGCCCTATACCACAGCATATTGGCTTTGAAATATAACAATAAAAAGAGATTCAAGTGTTGTTGTCTTAGCCCTATACCACAGCATATTGGCTTTGAAATATAACAATAAAAAGAGATTCAAGTGTTGTTGTCTTAGCCCTATACCACAGCATATTGGCTTTGTAATAAAACAATAAAAATAGATTCATGTGTTGTTGTCTTAGCCCTATACCACAGCATATTGGCTTTGAAATATAACAATAAAAAGAGATTCAAGTGTTGTTGTCTTAGCCCTATACCACAGCATATTGGCTTTGAAATATAACAATAAAAATAGATTCAAGTGCAGACAGTCAGACTTAATTTAAGGGTAAATACATTCATAACCCATTATCATCTAGGTATTTCAGCTCTTTTTGGAAAGAGAGACCCTATTTTAGTGGACAAGAAGTATTTGGACAAATAAACTTAATCTCAAATCAAGTTGGCATATTTAGTACTTGGTATGTACTAGTCTTGCATGGCCAGACCTTGGTAACAACAATGTAGCCATTCAAAGATTACAGAAGTAACCATCTGGCTTGCAAGACTAGGTATGTTTGTACATGGTATTTCCTTTACTTTAAATGCCAGATTTGGTGGTGGTGTGCTTGTTCCTTTTTTACTCAACATTTACATATTGCTATCCCTCAGGTACATGTTCTAATTTGTTTCATTTGTCAACAGTACCTTTTCCTCAAATATGTTCCAGAACCAACTAGCTCTTCTTAATGTACCATACAGTTGAATTTTTTGGCTGTCTCTGATCAATTTATTCTGATTTTGCTTATTCTCCTTATTTATCACCAGCAACAGCTACAAATGCAAAGCTTAGAATCAAGTATCAACATGGACAAGGTGTTAAGCAAAAAGAGGCAGATAAGAAAAATTATTTCCAGCGGGGTCCCTCACTTTGTTTAGGGCTTCCTGTTTGGCAAACAGAGCATGGTATCGGCGGTATTTCCCCTGACAATACTTGGCGGTAACAAAGCGTTGACGCTCCTTACTGTCACTTGATGGGCAGAGCGCCTCACTTGGTGGCATGTTAGCTGCCCAGAAAAGGTTTACCCGGTCGTTTCCAAGTAGCCGGAAAACCTATTGAACAGGGAGTGACATTATAATCTTGACCCGAAAGACATAAGGGGTCATTTTTTTACATGGTGTTACAGACTTTCTTTAAACAAGGCATGTAAAGAATACAATTATAGAAGTAATGCAGAATGCATTGTGTGAGAAACATAAGCATAGATAGTCAGTCATGTGTAGAGAATGAGATTACTACCCTATTAATGTTACCATAGAATTCAAATGAGAACTTGTGCCTACCTGAATGAGTCTGTCAGTCCAAAGATTTTCATTGGTCCTTAGACTGAACACTTTAGACACATTCTGTCCCAGACCTCTGTGCACTTCTATTGACACAGGGACACAGAATAATTAGCAATGGACTCTACAGGGCTTTGTTAAACAATGGACTCTACCAGGCTTTGTTAAACAATGGACTCTACCAGGCTTTGTTAAACAATGGACTCTACCAGGCTTTGTTAAACAATGGACTCTACCAGGCTTTGTTAAACAATGGACTCTACCAGGCTTTTTTAAACAATGCACTCTACCAGGCTTTGTTAAACAATAGACTCTACCAGGCTTTGTTAATGAATAGACTCTACCAGGCTTTGTTATCCAATGGACTCGAGCAGGCACTGTTATCCAGCGTGCTGTTTTCTGTGCAGAACTAATGTGGTGCAACTGTTAACAAACTTGTTTCAATCTGTCCATGATCCATTTTAATTCTGGACCACCATTGGGCATGGTTCTGTACCTGCACAGCACTTGCAGAGGACAACACAAAGGTTGACAGAAGCCCAGTCTGGATAGGCGGCACCACAGTCTGCACAGCGCTGGTTGGCCTCCTCAGCCCAGATCTTCTGGGCCACACAGTTGCTGGATGGAGATTGGCTCACACAGGCGTTCAGGACCTCCATCCAATGCTCCTTCTCCTGCTCTGATTCTGCTACAAAACTAAGTACACGCAATATCGGTTTTACTGTGGGTTGTCATTGAAGGGTCAAAGGTCAGAGGTGAGATTTACTCACCTGAATGTCCTGCAGAGGGTGACGATTTTAAAGGACCGTTTGTCTGTGCTCGTTACGGTAACCGTATTCATCTGAATGGAGGTGATGCCAACACCCTGTCTGTGCTCCTGGTGATGGAGGACATCACATGTTTTACGTTTTATCAGCTAAAAGTTAGCTAGCTAGTCTTAGCTGTTTGAAGTGCAACCTATTCACCTACATTAGGAATTTGCTGACTTGCTATACCTGCTGACTTGCTATACCTTGCTATTACCTGCGTAATCATTTGTGACATATATATTTACTCTTTAGATATACAAATGTCTTAAAAAATAAGTATAGTTTGTTTATTTTAATCGAAATTCTCTTTAAAATCTTATTTATAGCTTAAGTTGCTTACAGTAAGCCACTGTACTTTTTGACCTAAAATGCCATTCTTGCATTTTCTGTTGCTATAAAAAATTGCCATTGCCAAAAAGTAGAAATTAGGATAACACTTTATTTGGATAGTCAATCTTTAGATGGTTTACAGACTCAATACAGATTATCTGTAACATTTCAATGACCTACAGTTGTAATCAAAATGTTACAACTCCCATTGCAAATCAGGTAAAATAATAATAAAACACCTTTATTTATATAGCACCTTTTATACAGGAAATGTAGCTCAGAGTGAACAAATCAAACAAAATCAATTGAATGCTTCAAGTGGTTTCCCCAAATTCATCAGCAAAACTGATAATGATTTCTCCAGTCTCAACATAATTAAACCCTTTCATGGCAAGCATATTTATTACTTTGTAGAGTAGCCTTGTGCTGTTATGACCTGCTGCAAACAAGATGCATAGCCAAACACCAGCCTCTGGCGGCGTTCTTGAGGAATCTTAGCCAGTTCCTCATGCGCAATGGCCTCCAGATCAGTAATATTCTTGGGTTTGAGTGCTGCAACTGCCTTCTTCAAATCCCACCAGAGATTTTCTATGGGGTTCAAGTCAGGTGACTATGATGGCCACAGTAAAATCTTCCTGGACCTCTTCTGCAAACAAGCCATGGTAGAATTTGAGGTATGCTTAGGATCATTGTCCTGTTGGAAGGTCCAATGATGCCTAAGCTTCAGCTTCCTCACAGACGGCATGACGTGTTCTCCTAGGATTTTCGGATACTTCAATTAATCCATTTTGCCTTCCAGACGCTGCAGGTTTCTTGTGCCAGAGGATGCAAAGCAGCCCCAGAGTAACACCGAGCCACCACCATACTTGACTGTGGGCAGAGTATTCTTTTCAGCATATGCTTCATCCTTCATCATCCAGACATCCTGCTGATCCATCGTGCCAAAAAGATCCAGTTTTGTTTCATTGCTCCACAGAACAGAATCCCAAAACCTCTGTGGCTTCTTTATACGATTTGGGCATATTGGAGCCAAATTTTCTTGTGATTTTTGGCCAGTAGTGGTGTCTGTATTGCAATTCTGGCAAGGAAACCTTCTGCATTTAGTATGTGCCTTACTGTGCTCAATGAAACCTCAGTGCCGGTTGCCACCAAGTCTTGCTGCAGGTCTTTTACAGTCACTCAAGGGTTTTTCACAACCTGCCCTCTCAGAAATGTGGTTGCCGCCATTGATAGCTTCCTTTTTCTGCCCCATCCAGGTTGTTAAATTTGAACTTGTGAGCTATGCTTCCAACATGTCTTTGGGAACATTCAGTGCTTTCGCTACCTTTTTGTATCCTGTTCCTTGTTGTGAAGGGCATTGATCTCCTACATTTTTGGACCATTCCTATGACTTAGCCATGTTGCTCAAACACAGTCAAATGTGACACTTAACAAACCTCTAGCCAGTTCAGGTATTTCAGGTGTTCCAGTTCAGGCAAACCCAGTGTAACTAATGAAGCCCTTGATTAGTTGCATCAGGTGTACATGAGACAACACCTGTTGTGCATGTTTGTGCTGCTGTGAGGGAATCTATTAAAGGGGTTGAATAATTTTGAGACTGGATAATGAGTTGCATTTTCAGATGGATTTGAGGAAACAACTTGATGCATTAGTTGTGTTGAGCTATTTCAATTGCTTTTGTTAGATTTTTTTCATTGCAAACAGCTGAAAGTCTACATTTTGACAATAAACCCAATTTGCAAGGGGGGTTGAATAATTTTGAATGCAACTGTATCTACTGCCACTCAACTTAATATAAAAAATTATCCTATCCTAACTCTAAACATTTCTCTAATGCTTTTTCTAAAATATATATATATTTTGTTGTTGTTTTTGTGATTTTTTTTCTGAGTTTCCTTGCTTCTCAATTCCCTCTCTAATCCTGCCTTTTTGGCAGCTCCGCAACTACTGGTACTTGTACAGATCTGTGGGAGGATGAGCAGCACACACATGGTTCATCCAAACACATTACGCCTAAGCTGCCGATTCTTTTCGCACTGTTCACCCAACATGGAAGCCTTTGGTTGGCTCATGCACGGAATGATTACGTTCAATGAATACACAAGGAGTCGATGGAGAGTGACATGCTAGGATAGATAATCTGATTTATCTAACCCAAATCCCGGGCAGAGCTATGCCAATTCTGCGCTGCCTCATGCAGGAGGCCCAGGGAAAGTCAGATAACCCATGATCAGGCTCCAACCCATGACCATGGTTCATAGCCTGCTACGCAACCCCCCCCTTAAATTACTTTATTCATAGTTTGTTATACTAATAGTATACATTTCTGAAGAGCATCTACAGATACAGTAGTTAACTACCTTAAACTTAACTACCCAAATAAAATGTAACCAAAATTACGAACAAATCTAGTGATAGACAATATTTGTCTTAATAATTAAATATAAATTCTTCACATTTACCCTTGTTTATATTTGTACACTTTGCCTGTCTAAATATTAGTAATTATTCCATAATAAACTAGCACAAAGACTACCATAATTTCCATTTTCTCTACGTAATAAACTTGATCACTTTCTCTGTAATATATTAAGTAAGTAGTAGTTTTAATTAATGTAAATATTTTTTAATATAAGGAGAGAAAATGTTTACTCCTAAGTACTTTCTTTTTTGACACATGCCCTATGAAGACACACCTCGGTATTCTTGTAGAGAAAGACTGTGTCAGTACAGATGACGACATAGAGCTTGGAGTGCAGTCCATCCATCTCCAGGTAT
Organism: Umbra pygmaea; assembly: GCA_016801145.1. Taxonomy (NCBI): domain Eukaryota; kingdom Metazoa; phylum Chordata; class Actinopteri; order Esociformes; family Umbridae; genus Umbra; species Umbra pygmaea. The sequence goes on from JACXGM010009288.1 coordinate 16,068, forward strand.
CCTTCCTTACTAATGGAAGAGACTCCACCATTAAGATGTACAGTTGGATTACTGATAATCTCCGTGTTTTTACCACACTGCTGAATAGTTTCTTTGAGTGCTGACACCCATTCATCCCTGATGGCTGAAAACACACACACACACACATTAATCACACAAACATAATAGCAACAGTTCCTCATTGTAGTAATTGCTATGATACCTACTGTTGTTTTCAGCGCGGAACAAGAAAGTCCTGTTACTTGTCACCACTTCAAACCTCTGCCCTCCAACAGTAAGCACTCCAGTTATAGAGGCTAAGGCTATGATCCTCTTTGAGAAAACCGCCTGTTTAAAAGGAAGGCTTGGAGTGAGAATGCAGGTGGAAAAGGTATAATAAGGATGGTAATTCTCAGTCTATGGAGGGCGTTTCAACCTTCTCGTTTTGAAAGTATCGTAGGTAATGTGCATCTAGTGTCACCCAACGCTTCTGGTAAATAAGACTCCTGTAGAGAAAACAGAGTTTTACACTCCCATGCATTAGTTTTAAACTCCCATGACTTGGTACACAAACAAACATACACATGTATGCATGAACACAACTGTACACATACACCGATTCATAAAACCACACATTTGCACAAACCACACATACTGTACATACACTGCCCACCTACCCCTGAGGTGGAGCCTTATCTAGCCAGCCCATGTTGATAACAGCGGAGTGGTGAAGATCGTCAGGCTGGTAGCATGGTGACAGTGTGCAGGCAAAACTATTGCTTTTCTCTTCAACTGATATTCTCCTGAGAAAAAGTACACACAAACATAGTAAAGATCTGAAATTTATTTTATTTCACCATCATTCTAGCAGGTAAATCACAAGACAAAGATTAGTTACAAATAAAAATTTAAAAAAAACACGGACAGTAAAAAAAGTTTATGTGCTATCGAGTAAGCCAGAGTTTGGGATGTTGAGATGCTATATATTAACAGATATAGGCATAGGTAAAAAATATAAGGGTTGATAGTTGAAAATATCCTGTGGTATACAGTACAGATTTGCTCACCAAATAAAGTCACGTAAATACATGTTATTAAGGTGTTGAGCAGTTACAATGATCAGTTTGAGGAGGCTGATCTTACTGTCCGGACTGGGGGAAACTGTACGGTATGGCACACTGGGTTTGGTGCGTTACACACCATTCCATTCGCTTCGGTCCCGACCATAACATGAGCCTGTGTTCCCCAATTAAGATCCACCGACAGATATACTGTAATGTTATGATATTAAATAACATATTTTTTTCTTTATCTTAACAATGATTGCATGTTTTTTCTGTGAAATAAAGTTAAAATCAGGAATGCATGGACATCACCAAATGTAAAAAATAAATATTTTCCTTGGTGATGCTCTAACCGGCCTTAACCGCAGCTGTCTTCAGTTCCTGCTTGTGCCTTTTGCCTTTAGTTTTGCTTTCAGCAAGTGAAATGCTTGCTCAATTGAATTCAGGTCAGGTGATTTACAGAACATTTATATTTTTGCCTTTAAAAAGTATTGGGTTGATTTCGAAGCCTGCTAGCCATAGTTAACCAATGTGACATACATGTCAACGAACGTAGGTACAAAGACCTTTCCCATTGTCTTCTGTCTGATTTCATCGGTAGGGGATAATGAATATTTCCTGGTTCTGGTGCACCTCCAAGCCAAACTCTGCTCATGGCTTCGGGTCATTATCCATCTGCACTCTGAAGTTGTCTCATCTGTCCATAGCAAGTTGTTCCAGAATGGTCCAGGGTTTTTAGATGTTTTGGTCAAAATATTCTTCCTGTTTTTAGGCTTACCAATGGTTTACATCTTGTGGTAACCCCTCTGTATTTACTCTGGTGATGTCTTTTCCTGATTGTTGACTTTGACACAGATACATCTACCTATTGGAGGGTGTTCTCGATCTGTCCAAATGTTGAGAAGGGTTTTTCTTCATTAGGGAATAAATTATTCTGTGATCCACCACAGTTGATGTCTGTGGTTTTCTAGGCTATTTGGCATTTCTGAGGTCACTTGTGAATTCTGTTTTTTAGTAATGTTCCAAATAGTCGGTGTCCATATGGCTTCTATGACTTTGCCCAGACCCCCAGAAAGAGGGAACGCGAATTGGCATAGTGCTGCCTGGGATTTTGGATAGATCATTTGGATTTTCTACCATGCCACATCACATTCCAGTGACTCCTTGTGTGCAGATCAGGCGCCTGTGAATTCAATCGCAGACATAGTTGGTGAACATAATCATCCCGTGCATGAGCTGACTACACCACATTCTAAATGATTATGCAAATTATATTTTACACTGATGTACCTAAATGTCGATGCAATTGACAGTCAATATAATTTTCAAGTCATCAGCCGTTAGGGTATATTTGAATTTCATTGAACAACCCGCCCAATGAAAATAGTACTTTGTTAAAAAATAAAAAACCTTAAAATGCACTTTTCCAAATTCTTATGCACAACAGAGTTTGTCAAAACATTGTATAGGTTGTAAAGAACTGAAAATTGTCATTTCTTGAATTTGCAGCATTGGGACGTCATATTTACTGAAATCAAAAGCTATTTCAATCAAACACATCTTAACAGGGCAAGTTACATGTTAAAATAGGACCCCTTCTTTGATATCACCTTCACAGTTCTTGCATTGAACTTGTGAGTTAATGGAAAGTTTCTGCTTGAATTTCTTTGCAGGATGTCAGAATAGCCTCCCAGAAGAACACCTCTGTGTCTTTGGCTGCTATGGTCATAAAAGGAGAGAATCTCATGGTGTGGCCCCCACCCCCCCGACCTCAAACTTATTGAGAACCTTTGGAGCATCCTCAAGCAAAAGATCTATGAGGGTGCATATAAACAGCTTCTGACATCCTGCATAGACCCACTAACTATCTATGCACTGAATTAACAATAATTATTGTAATAAATTCAGGGCGCTATTATTTTGAAAAATAAAATCCAAGTTTATGTTGCTGGCATAATGTAGTGTTGCCAAGTGAACGTGTCAGCCCCGGTGCTAGAAACGGCTCTGAGCGTCAGAGCAGGAGCACCTTTTGGTAAGTATTCTGATTAATTATTTTGTCATATTCATTGTATGCCTCCACGTTCTCTGATTGCCTGCGAGCTTCTCCTGGACTATATGGTAATTTCTCTACTGTGCGACAGTAAGTTGTGTGGTTATGACAAAATAGTTAGCATATCTTCACAAAAACGGCTGCTACAGGCCATAACGTGAAATACAAGGTAATGGAGCTTTTTATACATTGTCCTGTTTCTTTAGAAATAAACAATGTAAAAATAGTCTTTAAATGCTTCGGATGTAAATTTATTCGCTGTCAAAGTGTCCACTAAAATTAATGGAATTAATGGAATGCTAACATGAGGTGATAGCCAGGTAGCATCAGAATCCACCCAGGGCTGCTTCAAATTCCGGGTCTAAGCCTAGCCCCTTGTGTAACACAAACAATCCGAGAGCACAAAAAAAGTGCGGGAAGATTTGCAAGGGTGAAGAAGCAGCCTGAGTGCGAGGAGAAAGCCTGAAGTTGAGAGCAGGAAATCTATCCAAACAACAACATATCTGAGTCCAAGCAGAAAGTTTGAGCACAAGCAGAGCAAGTCCAAGTGCGAGCAGTGACTATTTGAGTGTGAGAGCAAGGTTGAGGGAAATTATTACAAAATCTGAATGTAATATCTGTGAGAAATGCTCTCAAATTGAAATAATGCGTTCTTGAATAAAGATAGAATTTTAACTCCATGTTTTTTAGGCAGCGACAACTCAGTGTACTTCATATATATATTTTATCTGCTTACTGACACACCTGGCTATGCAACGGCTGAGCAGCAAATTGTGGAAATACATTTGACCCCTTAAAAAGGGGTGGAACACATAAAAAGTGCTGTCATTCCTACACCTTTCACCCAATTTGGATGTGAATATAATGAAATGAAAACTGAAATTCTACACTTTAAGGTCATGTTATTAATTTAATTTCAACTCCAATATGCTGTGGTAGAGAGCTGAAAAGGTTTTAACTTAGTCAATGCCAAAACATGTGTAACATTCTTGCTGTTGGTGGCAGGGATGCCGACAGGAATCCCCGAGCCCGGGACACAACTCCACATTTAGGGCCCCCGCTACAAAAATATGACTGTGCAAAAACAAAATTTGCGCAGCCTCAGGACTGGGCCCGGTACAAGAATCCCAGTTGTCCTCATCCCTGGTTGGTGGTGTAGTCAGCAGTCAGAATCCAGGAGTCCACATAACACATGTTTATTCACAACCATAACATAGTGCTGAATAGGAGAGCTGGCAAACTACATCAGTCTTTAACATGTCCATAAATCCCTACTATACATTACGTGGCATAGGCATGATTGAGAACCAAATAACATACATAGATCTAACGCTTAATCAGTAAATTACTACGGTAAATTAATGTGTTACCGCCACGGAGTGTAATTCCTGAAATATAATGCCCAGCTCCTCTTCTGACACAGACATGCTACTACAGGGAACCATCCACATTGACGCACACACACTAAAGCAGAGGAGAAACATATATAGGAACACTACGGTCATTATTTAACCAGCTGATGGTAATTGGTGAAGTAACAAGACAGAGACAGGTGCACTTGGGAATATAGAAGTTATGTCCATGGCTGACCACAAGTAATGCCAACCCATCCTGTGGCGAGTCCCATCCAGGTCATAACAATATGTATGGACCTATTTTGGAAATTTCACCAAAGCAATAAAAACTGTACAACTATTTCATAATGTTTAAAACATGGAAATTAAGGCATCATACTGTACAGAAACGTTGAAAATAAAAAGAAACACCTGTTGTTCTCCAAATCCTGTTCAGTGACGTCGTTCTCAGTTTCATCATTATGAAGATGTGTGAGGAAACACTTCTGCATGGCCTGCAATGCATCCTACAATGCAAAGTAGAACATTCAAACAGTTTATCAAAAGAATTGTCTTTCACATTTCAATGATACATTAGGTGTACAAAAATAACTATGGCATGTGTACAGTCCCTTAAAGATTAACAAAAATGTAATGTGTAAAATTACTGATACAATCCCCATTACTCTAAATCTCTGCTGTCAAATAAGAGACAAATGTGTTATAGATACGGCTTTCTAACTTACAGTACTGGCCATGTCTGTGTGTGGTCTCTTAACTCCAGAACATATACAGGTGAGCTGAGAGGAAGTGGAGACAAAGCACAGAAAACAAAGATCATGCCAGGAAATGTTTCACAGAAACTAAATTAGGAATGAAATGTAATGTCTAATAACCAGTGAAGTGATGTGGAGAAATGACGTTGAGGAATGACGTTGAGGAAGTAAATGAATACAGTAACAAAGTGTCATTCAAGTTTCAGTTTTCACATGCACAGAGGAACACATGTGTTATTGCATTTACAGTGAAAATCTTGTGTCCCGGTTCTAACTCCAACAATGCACAAAAAATTACTTAAAGATGTGCAAAAGAAAATAGACACCATCCCTATTAATAAACATATGAAAACGTGGCAAGGGAAGCAAGCATAACATATATATATATATATATATATATATATATATATATATACACTCACCTAATTAACCCATTCAATTTCTCCTTAATGCAATGATCCACTCAACCAAATCACATGGCAGTTGCTTCAATGCATTTAGGGGTGTGGTCCTGGTCAATACAATCTCCTGAACTCCGAACTGAATGTCAGAATGGGAAAGAAAGGTGATTTAAGCAATTTTGAGCGTGGCATGGTTGTTGGTGCCAGTCGGGCCGGTCTGAGTATTTCACAATCTGCTCAGTTACTGGGATTTTCATGCACAACCATTTCTAGGGTTTACAAAGAATGGTGTGAAAAGGGAAAAACATCCAGTATGCGGCAGTCCTGTGGGCAAAAATGCCTTGTTGATGCTAGAGGTCAGAGGAGAATGGGCCGATTGCTTCAAGCTGACAGAAGGGCAAATTTGACTGAAATAACCATTCGTTACAACCGAAGTATGCAGCAAAGCATTTGTGAAGCCACAACATGCACAACCTTGAGGCAGATGGGCTACAACAGCAGAAGACCCCACCGGGTACCACTCATCTCCACTACAAATAGGAAAAAGAGGATACAATTTGCAAGAGCACACCAAAATTGGACAGTTGAAGACTGGAACAATGTTGCCTGGTCTGATGAGTCTCAATTTCTGTTGAGACATTCAGATGTTAGAGTCAGAATTTGGCGTAAACAGAATAAGAACATGGATCCATCATGCCTTGTTACCACTGTGCAGGCTGGTGGTGGTGGTGGTGTAATGGTTTGGGGGATGTTTTCTTGGCACACTTTAGGCCCCTTAGTGCCAATTGGGCATTGTTTAAATGCCAGAACCTACCTGAGCATTGTTTCTGACAATGTCCATCCCTTTATGGCCACCATGTACCCATCCTCTAACGTCTACTTCCAGCAGGATAATGCACCATGTCACAAAGCTTGAATCATTTCAAATTGGTTTCTTGAACATGACAATGAGTTCACTGTACTAAAATGGCCTCACTAGTCACCAGATCTCAACCCAATAGTGCATCTTTGGGATGTGGTGAAACGGGAGCTTCGTGGCCTGGATGTGCATCCCACAAATCTCCATCAACTGCAAGATGCTATCCTATCAGTATGGGCCAACATTTCTAAAGAATGCTTTCAGCACCTTGTTGAATCAATGCCACGTAGAATTAAGGCAGTTCTGAAGGCGAAAGGGGGTCAAACACAGTCTTAGAATGGTGTTCCTAATAATCATTTAGGTGAGTGTATATATATATATATATATAGTCTCTACAAGTAAATAGTAAGCAATTGTAACGCTGTAGCTGAGAGAGATTGAGGCAGAAGCAGGTGCAGATTCGAAGAGTTTAAATAAGAACAGGCTTCAATATCCTACACCTAAAACAAGAATTCATCCTAATGTCTACAACCACAATCCACCTGTGGTAAGCAGCCCTGAACTAACCACTGTAATTAACATAGACCTATCCTGCTTCCAGCCCATGGGGACTGTGGCCCTCAGCTGGCCAGGAGGGACAGCCAGCTTCTACCCAGATGAGATGCTCTACCCTGTGTGTGGAACCAGTCGGGCTCAGGCGTGCCTGCCACCTTCACCTGGAGTGGCCCGCGGGGCATCTGGGCCACTCTGGTGAAGTCTTCTCTTGATTGTTGACTTTGACACAGATACACCTACCTCCTGGAGGGTGTTCTTGATCTGGCCAAATGTTGTGAAGGTTTTTCTTCACCAGGGAATACATTCTTCTGTTATCCACCACAGCCTCTGGGGACAGCCCAGATGCAGATGTGGACCCTTGTGGCAACTCCCCCGCGGGTCCTCTGATGTGGCTCTGGTGCTGGCTGGGCCCTCCGGTGCTGCTCTGGTGCAGCTTCGGTGCAGCTCCGGTGAGGCATAGGATAGGCCCCCTGTGGGAGATGGGCAGGGACCAGTCTCTCTGCTGGCTGAACGGGGCTCTGCGGCGGAACTGGCGGTGCAAGGTCTATAATGGAGCCAGCTGTGCAGGGCCTGTCATTTGGCTGGCGGGACAGGGGCCTGTGGTGGAGGTGGCTGTGCAGGGGCCTGTAGTGGAGCTAACTTTACCAGGGCTTGTCGCTGGTAAAGCCAGAAGTATATTCAAATAACACTTGCCTGATGGCTGCTACTCTCGGTTGCTACCGCGAACCCGCGAGATCACGCGAGATCACGCACAGAGCACAACATGTATTGCCTAGCAGCTGAGAGTAGCAATGCCTCGTTTTATAAGTACAGAACCTATTTGTACTACTGTAGAAGTTTGGTACCATTCCGGGCATTATTAGTGGGGTTATATACGAGATACACCCTTGGTTCCATTAGCACATGCACTAAGCCTTTCAGCTGCTAGTGCTAACTCGACCAATGTTATAACAATGGAAAAAAGCTTATGGGGGGTTGATTGGCTCGAGGTCATGGTGCAAAAGACCCTAGGGCTACTTTGCTCAGAACCATCACTTTAAGCATGCTGCAAGGAAGCGTGAGAACTGCAGATGTGGACAGGGCCATAAATTGCAAGAGATATATAAGACAGCACTACAGGGTACTGACAGAAAGGACAGTTGATCATCCTTGCGGTGGCAGACATATGTAACAACACCTGCACAGGATCGGTACATTCGAACATCACAACTGCCGGACCGGTCCAGGATGGCAACAACAACTGTCCCTGGTTACACCATTATGCACAATCGCTCCATCAGTGCTCAGACTCTCTGCAATAGGCTGATTATTTTTATATTTTTTTGCTGAGTTTATATAGCCAGACACCCCAACCTGCAAGTGCAAACACAAATTTCTGAGGTGTGATTACCCCCCCCCCCTGGCTATAAATAAAGATTGACTGTAAAGTCTGAATACTGAAACAACTGATGCACAAAGATAGACTAATCATAACACACGCTGTTTCTCGCATCACAGGGAGCCACCAATAAAATGCAGGAGACTGATCTTCCGGGAGACTTAGGATGTCTGTATACCAGACTAATGAATCTAACTGGAACCAGCTGTGGATGGTTGACATACAAGAGAGGCGATTTATTGGATAATGCCAACTAATTAAATGTTAAATGTCCAGGTAAACAGAACATAAAACATTGAATGGGATCCCAGTCGGGCTGGAGCCACCACCATGTAACTTCAGGAGGGGGCAACCATAACAGTATCCCCCAAAAGGTGTGGCAACGGGAATGGACAGGCCCCCCCATTAGGAGGGCGACACTGATGCCAACACGATGAGCAGATATGGGAGTGAATGGGGGCCTGAGGAACATGCTGAGGAGGCAGTGCTACAGACACCAGTTGAGGGAGCAGAGCAGCCAGTACCAGCAGAAGGATCGGAGCTGTGGCCAAGGGGGGAGGTGCAGCCGGCACCAGCAGAAGGTGTGAGGCAGCAGGCTCTAGCAGTGGGGGGGGTGCTGTATTAACAGTCAATCAATTAATTATATCCTGATCAGCCTGAGCCGTGACACTAGTACTTTCAGTTAGTGCCCAATTAGGGGACATCCTAACCTATTAGTGACCTAATCAATCAGTCAGATACAAGGCAAGAAGAGTGAAAACCTGCATACAATAGGCCCTGTGTGAAACCTGTGTTATAGATTGACAGAGAAGTGGACGAAGGTACGTGATTGGATCATCCCTGTCAAATAGTCACAGAATGGGTATTTGATGCAAAAGAGTGATTTTAGGGAGGCTTAGTTCTAGACATTCCATTGTGTGGATGCAATCGTAGGCTGACCAACAAGCTTTTATTTAATGTTATCTTTTTTATGTTACTATTAAATACAATAGTATATTTATGTGTATTTTTGTTGTTATTTTTAGTCATTGTTGAGGAACACTTTTAATTAATTAAAATGTCTTGAATTTTAATATGCCTCTTTTGTCTTTGTGTTGGTTTGGCCAGGGATCTGAAATTTTGTATAGTTTCTTAAAGAATCTTGTGACATTTCCAAGTCTAAAATTAGTCAGTATTGATGAATGGGGTTGGAATAGATGGGCACTGCCATCAGACCCCCTGGTTAGGACAGTGAGGCAGATCCGTCTGACAATGGCTCTCTCATCACAGCAAGTATGGGAAGTTGGCTTAAGAAACTGTATCTACACAAATTTGTATGTTCCTCATGAAACTGCAATTACACTGAACAAACAGCCTTGAACTCATGTTACTGTACAGGATCACAGGCTTATTAATATTTTATTTTTTGGATCACCATTAGCTTTTGCTGAAGGAGCAGCCACTTCTCCTGGGGTCAACACAATGAATAACCAAGCATTGATACACCAGAACAGACTTACACGTACAAAATAAATAAAACATAAAACAATGTATGTGTTTGGGTGTGTGTTCCAGTGTGGTAAAATAATACGTTGTCACTTCAGCCAACCTGACATTCTACAAAGTATATCACCCATATTTCATAATGTCTATTGATAACATTTACTTTTTCAGATAGAGAAGCAGATAAAAAAAACACAAGAAGACACAACAGCAATGAACACTGTATGGTCTTACCTGTAGCTCTTGGATTCTTATAAATATATGCTGAACTGCTACCGTTGGACAGAAGAGGCTGTGCTAAACATGCTCAGCAAAGTCAACATACTGGAGTAGCAATATTATGTCCTTTAAAAAAGTAATTTTTAACTGAAATAGTTTAGATTGAACAAGTATTTTTCCCTTTCTTGTTAACTGACAAACGAGATGAGAACCTTACTAGGTATGAAGGAGGAAATGAAGACAGTGTTTGATGAGATACAGAGAACAAGAGTGAGAGAGAGAGAAACAGAGGGAGAGAGACAGACAGAGAGATAGAGAGACAGAGACAGACAGAGAGACAGAGAGATAGAGAAAGAGAGACAGACAGAGAGACAGAGAGATAGAGAAAGAGAGAGAATTGACCACAATAAGATCCCACAACATTCCAAATAATATTGTTTCTAGACACTTCCGAAATGTGTGTTGTAATCCAGAGGGATTATGTTCGTATATTGACAGACAATTGCTGTGTTCATCAGAGATGCCACAAATTAAAAGATTAATTTTCTGGGTTGGGCTGAGTTCACAACTTTTGGGAAATTCCCCATTAAGACCCTAATGAACAGGTAAAAGAAGTTACCTGTGATCTATGAAAAACTAAAACATGACAACACTGTAAAAAAGGTTGTAATTTGATGGGAAATCCACTGTAAAAGTTTACAGTGTTTTACCTTCAATTGGAACAATGGTAAACATTGTAAAATTACAAAACTTCTTTTACCTGGTCATTAGGGTCATACTGAGGAAATTCCCATAAATTGTGAACTCTGCCCAACCCAGGAAATTAATCTATTACACTAACTTGTGGTATCTCTGGTGTTTATACATTACATTGGTAAACAATTTAGCAGTTATTTTTCCTGAGATGAAAAGATCTGAGAGGGTGGAAAGTAAGATGTGAGGGTAAAACTTGTCGAAGGCAGCAGATAGATTTAGGAGAATGAGAACAGAGGAGAGGGCCTGTTTTGATGCCTGATTAGCTTTTGTGGTTCAGAGAGAGAGATATAACAGTAAAATTGGTTGAAGACTGCACGCTCAAGTTTTGTGGAAAGGAAAAATACTAGGGATACCGGCTTGTAGCTTTGACATCAGAGGGGTCAAGTGTGTTTCATTAGGACAGGAGCAACTCTTGCTACCTTGAAGTCTGCAGGGAGTCAGCTAGTGTACAGGAATGAGTTGATGAGGAAGGTGAGGAATGGGAAGAATGGGAGGAGGGAATAGCTGCAGGAAGTAATCTTGTAACAGTGGAGAAAAGCGGTAAATGCTGGGCAGATTTGGGGAGAAAGTGACCAGTAGACCCACAAGCCTGAGTGAATGAGTTACAGCTTTCTTCCATTTCTGCTCAGCTGCCCGAAGCCGGCTGAAAGGAAGGTTAGTGTCGTAGGACTTGGAGGAGAGTAGAATAGGCAAATTCAGGAGACAAGGATGAAGTGGCAGAAAGATTTAGGAGATGCAAGAGATGATAGTATGGATGAAGAGAGACCAGTTGGGAAGAGAGAACGAGTGTTTTCCAGCGGCATACGGTTTGTGTTAACATAGACATGCCCAAGTAAAAAAGACCTTCAGACCTACCCATTTTAGAATTCAAGTCAAAGTCAAAGTGGTTTATTTATCATATGCATTGAATAACATACATCATCCTATGCAGATAAATTCTTTTTGACATGGCTCGGCGATTCTATGCAGTGGGCTTAAAAACAAGAATTACAACAATATAAGAATTTTAAAATAGTAATGACAATAGTAATAATAATAATAGTAATAATAATAATAATAATAAAACGCTATGAACTGAGCAGTGGTCTGGAAAATGTACAACAGTAGAAGTAGTAAATGTTATAGAATTGGC
>JACXGM010009289.1:0-27775 GCA_016801145.1 Umbra pygmaea
GGCCAACATTTCTAAAGACTGCTTTCAGCACCTTGTTGATGCCACATAGAATTAAGGCAGTTCTGAAGGTGAAAAGGGGTCAAACACAGTATTAGTATGGTGTTCCTAATAATTCTTTAGGTGAGTGTATAATTCTATTATGTGCTCTGATCTACCAGGTAGACAACAAGTCAGCTAGCAAATGTGAAATGGATTGCAGTGACAATGGTTGACAGCTGTATGTGTCCCCCATTTAAACAAACTATAATCTGCAACCTTTTTTCATTTATATATAGTTTAGCTATGTTTTCTTTTTGGATTGGCTTGCTTCCCACAATGAATTTGCAGAGCTAGCGAGCACCAATTTAATATATGTGGTGTTTTCAATAATTTTTGTTCAAACAAGTGCTTTCAGACAGACACAAACACTGTCAGCTTGCTACCGAATTCAAACAGCTGCATACACTGGTTGATGTTACTTGAGCTAGCAAACGTCAGCTACCTCTATAGCTAACATAAAGAGTGACCTATAATTTAACGCAGCGTGTTAAGTGTTATATAAATAATGTTAATTTGATTCATAGATGCATTTATTTATTTCCCGGGTCTATTGCTGGATTATGTCATGCGACGACCAGTCCATGGATAGAACTAAATCGACTTGGGAGCAGGAGATGGGGATGGTATTTTCTAAGGAGTTTTGGGAAGAGGCAATTAAAAGAACAAGTTCTACCTCTTCGTGTGCCCGTCTGGGTCTCATTCAATTTAAGGTTATACACAGAGTACTTACTCAAAGTCCAGACTATCCAAAATTTACCCAGTAATGATGGATATGTGTGACAGGTGTCACTCCTCTCCCTGTGACCTATACCATATGTTTTTTACTTGTCCAAAACTGAATAGCTTCTGGAATTCAGTATTCCATACTTTGTCTGAAGCCCTCAAAATTCACCTGACTACATGCCCATTAACTGCTCTGTTTGGAATCCCAGGTAACTCGATTAAATTAAATAATAAAGACTCTGAAATTATTGCTTTCACAACATTATTAGCTAGATGCAGGATTTTACTATTGTGGAAATCCTGTCAGCCCCCTTAGCCTCCCAGTGGCTAAGATTTTCCTTAAACCAAGTTAGTATTAGTATTAGTCTTACTACTGTAAATTAGATATACATGTATGTATATCTGTATGTCCGCGTGATGTGTTTTTGTCTGGATGTTTTGTGTGGGGTCTGGGGGTAGGGGAATCGGGTGGAGTGGATTTAGAGGAGGGAAGGGGGAGGGTATGGGGAAGACAATTTTGCTATGTACATTTTTTGTCATCATTGCTGTACAAAAAAAATGATGTGTTTATTGTACAGTAGTACAACAAGTAAAGAAATGTCTAATGTATCCTTTGTAACAACAGACTGTTGATTCCACTCATGTACAGTACCTGTATAATGTGCAACTACTGAGGGCTGGGAGACAGTGGATTAAACCATTGTGAGGCAAAGGGTGGGGAGTTGGAATGTTTTGGAACTTAAAAATCTGCTTTTAAATGTATATAATCAGCGAAAATGCTCTCATTGCATATCATTAATATTTTTAAAATTGCATAGTTATGAATACAGTGATATATTGGGGGGGCATATACTATTTTTCCCAGGATTCTGGGGGACTTTTCCCCTCCGTCCCCCCCTGGATTTCCTCCTATGTTTAATTAGACAATCCCTGACGTGATAGCAGCGGGTTCTCTTGTGGCAGGCATGAAATGCAGTAGAAATGTTTTTTGGGGATTAATTATCATGGTAAAGAGGGACTTCATTGCAATTCATCTGATCACTCGTTATGACATTCTGGAATATATACAAATTGCCATCATCAACACTGAGGCAGCAGACTTCGTGAAAATTAATATTTGTGGCATTCTCAAAACTTTTGACTATGACTGTAGGTTTTTGTCCACTGGTTGTAAAATTGGTGCTGTTGAGCCAGAACCAGTCTCTGAAAATTGTGTAGTCCTATAATTCATCCAGATTCTTTAAGTGAGCAATATCATCAAACTTTTCTCTTTTGGAATTTCATAGCTCAGCTGCCTGATTCAGCTATTGTATTTTATATGTCTGTCTGCCGGTCTGTGTTTTATCTAATTTTCCAAACACTCTTTTCCATAGTGACTTACTCTAAGTACAGTACAGTGACACCCCCGGAGTAAATTTGGGTAAAGCGCCTTGCTCAAGGACACAAATTTATTTTGCCCATTCGGGAAGTCTGTCTGTCTGTCTGTCTGCCTGTCTGTGTTTTATCTAATTTTCCAAACACTCTTTTCCATAGTGACTTACTCTAAGTACAGTACAGTGACACCCCCGGAGTAAATTTGGGTAAAGTGCCTTGCTCAAGGACACAAATTTATTTTGCCCATTCGGGAAGTCTGTCTGTCTGTCTGTCTGTCTGTCTGTCTGTCTGTCTGTCTGTCTGTCCGTCTGTGTCTCAAAGGGAAAGAATAAAAACAATCCTCAGCAGTTTAATCTTTATGACTTAATAAGGGCATGTTTTAATGGGTTTACTTGCATCATAAGACATGTGCAGATGTTACTAATGCACATATTAGAACACAATAGGTGCAATGAACTTGATTGTCTTTCCTGTTGGAAATTGAGCATGCACTTTAGAGCTACTCAGTTCAAAGGAGATGTTGTCTTATCACATAGAAATACAACAAATCTTTGTAGGCGGCCATAAACACTAAAATTTACCAACAGGGCTTACTGCTTTAGGGTTAATGTACATTGTGTCACACATTGTTCCTGCTGGCAAGGGAATTATACATACATACACACACAGACACAGACACACGTACGCACGCACGCACGCCCGCACACACACACACACACACACACACACACACACACACACACACACACACACACACACACACACACACACACACACACACACACACACAGGGACAATGTGACACTGTGTATGCCTAGGAATTCGGTGTGTTCATCAGATAGCTTAAATAAACATTATTTGCAAAGGCAAGAGGGGTGTGGGGTCATCTGGTCAATAAGAATACATTCCTTTCACACGTCTCATAAGGAAATAGTCAGGTGAAATGGTACAACTAGGGATGTCAAGGGTTTGTCTAGGTTAGAGTGACAACTATTTCTAAAGGAAGTCATTTTTAATTATACATCTTGCAAGAGAGTAATAGACCATATATGACTAAATCTGTCAACCATGACCAAGACATGACCACCGATCAACACTAAACACTCATTTTGAAAAAAATCTTTACTTGAAATATTAACATTTTCTCAGAAAGTATAAATAATGATTTTAAAAGATTGATTTTCATTTTATACAAAAATAATACATCAAAGAAAAAAAATCACTTCTTGGTCTACAGTTGAAACTGGTCCTACCTGAGCCCTCTGATTGGATGGCAGTGGGTATGATAAGTTTATAACAGATTGATACAAAATAATAAGGGATGACCTATTGAACATGAGCCTGAATGTGCCTAAACCATATGGACAATGATAGGTTGTTTGTCATTTAGACAAAACAATTAAGTAAAGGGAATACAAATGTTCATTAGAAAAACCTCAATATTACCTAACAGTTGTTTCGCTAGATCACCCTAGTGAATTGGATTGAGCCCACGTCTTATTTGTGGAGTGATTATGTTAAAGAGGATTAAACATAAATTTGATTTCCAGTGGAGCAAACATGCAATATTTACTGTGAATGTACATCTGAAAACGGGTGATCAGATTAAATCCCGGCCTAATAGTTGTGTGGTAAATCCCTTCCCATGGGCGTCTGCTGCTCTCCATAACTTCTCAACCTCTCTGGAATTCAGACTGATTACAATAGCTGCTGTCACAACAATGGCACTTTCATCGTTCGGCGGTTCACAAATTACAAAAATCACAAGTGTTTTCCTAGCAAATACTTGTAAATATTATCGTAATACCAGGGCATAATTAATGATGGAGGAAATTAAAAAAGGGTGTGTCTTAAAATGGGAAATGCAGAGAATGAGGATGTGAGTGGGATATGGAAGGGATCCTGGGTGGTGAAGTCCTAACTGTTAAATGAACCTGAACCCTATAAGAGAACATGAGTCAGAGCAGAGGTCTCCCGGAGAGGGATGGGCTCCCTGGGAACTGGGATTATGGATGCGTCCCAAACAGTACACTGTGTGGAGAATAGGTAAAGATTTGGGACGAATGCTAAGGCTGGGTTTGAAGGTACACAGTGTTGTTTGTGATATCATGCCAGGCTGACTCTCTTCAGAACAGAACAAGGGAAATGGGTGAAATAAATACTCAACAGCCACAGTGGTCAACAGGGCTAAATTCAATATTGGCATCCCAGAAGAATCAAGGATGATCTGTTTTGACACTGAATATTAATTTAAAGGCAACATTCTTCCATTCACAGAGACTGCATTCATGGTATGGTTAAAACTCCATATTATGACTCAATATGCTTTTGCCTAATTGTGGAGTTCTGCACTGCTGCATATCCTCTTAGGCACTTTCCCAACTTCTATGAAGAGTGCATCATTCAGGGTTATAAAGATTGTCATACCTATCAATGACAGTATACAAAAAAAGATAAGGCATATGTTGTCTATTAAATTACCCCCAATGGTGAGAAAAAACAAATGATAAAATCCTTGAGACATAAGGAATGTGCCACAGAAAATTAGGTCAAACATAAAAACAGTGAGTGCTAAGTTTCAATAAAGTTGTTACAAATACAGAGACCCTGGTAGATTTGAAAGTCAAATAGAACAAAGTATTGCAAAAGTGAATAGTAACATCTAAATATACTGGGAAATATCTTTTCATCTGTAGACACCAACCGACTAATGTCTTAAAAAGACATTTTAAGAATAAAAGGAACCTAATAGATCGGCTTGAGCTTTTGCAGATATAATCTATCAGAAATTGTTTTTATTAACCACCTTCTATACATTTTGCATCTGTAATGTTCTTCAATTTAAATTTGGAAATTTTTTGAAGAAGGGTTTGTGTAACTTTGTGACAATTGGTTTTGTTTGACATACTGTACATTTTAAATTGACAAATCTCAGTGTGACTATAGCTGTTACAGGTAATTGCCAATAAACAATTATAATTATCTGCACTAAGAATGTTGGGTTCAGAAAATTACACGTGACATACCAGCATGGAAGACTCCTTCAAGCAGAACAGCTATATACGTAAAGAAATTATCTACAAAAACCTACACAGTTGGTCCGGAAAAGGTAATATGATTGTCATCCAGTAGTTCTGATATTTGTGCACAACCGTGAGATCAGGTACAAAATATGGTGTGGTGGTTATTCAGGTCTGCCCACGGTGAGCCCACGCACTTTGTTAGAGGGAATCACACAGTCCAATCCATACGTAGTCCTTCTCCACAACAGTCCAATGTATCGTTGTATTCTCACAGACACCTCAATTCATCTCTCTATATCACAGTATCATGTTAGTCTTCTTCATGGACTTCCACTCCTGTCACATTCTTACAGTACACATGGTACAACACAGGACGTACGGCGTGACGTGAAGATCCATTTGTTTGTTCTTTGGTAATGTCACAAATGATTGGCCACATAGAAACCATGATTTGTCATTTACACACATTTTCAATGAAAGGTAGAGAAATGAATACTGTTTTCACAAGATTGTTTAAAAAAAAATCATACATCCTTGTTGATCATCTGAATGTCAGAGGAAATCCAGTTTCTTCCACCTTCCTGTATGTGCTGCAGAAACCGGCAGCATTTGTATAACTCCCCTTTAAATGTCCCTCCTCCTGACCCCCATCCACCGCCATTCTGGATATATTGACTGACTCATCGTCCAGTGCGGGCTGTTGCCAGTTATTAGGAGTTGTCACGGTTACCACTGTGAAAGGGTGGAAAAATGTTCTCCTGTTGCTAGGCACCAAGGAAGACAGGTGTATAATCTCACCAAGCTTGAAGGGGACACTGCAAATAGAACGGGAGACAGAGTTAGTGTGTACATCACACAAACTACACAGCAAAAACATCACACAAACTACACAGCAAAAACATCACACAAACTACACAGCAAAAACATCACACAAACTACACAGCAAAAACATCAGTGTTAAATTAACACTCTCCGTGTTTATATAAGTCCAGTGGACCTATATACACACTGAATAGTGTTAATTTAACACTTAGGGTGTTGTTTTAACACCATCGTTTTTACTGTGTACGTGTAAAATAGTATTTTCTTTTGAGGATGTATTAATGTGGTGTCACAAGACATCATTTAAGCCTATTTCTAAAGTACCCTGGGCGTTAGATTCAAGTCGGATGTAACGGTCCAGCGTTTTGTGTCCAATACTACACACCTGATCAAATACATATACCATCCTTCTTTCACTACACTCTGAATAGACTTGCTTCCATTCAAATGTGCTTTTGAAGCTTTTTTTGTGGAATTTATATTTTATCCTTTCTCAAAGGCTGGAGGTAGTTGACCCTGGCATGGCCCTCTGACCAGCAAACAGTCTTACCTGATAAAGGTGATGGCCAGCTGTTCATACCACAGTCATTAAACACCAGGCTTTAAGTAGAGGTGACTTAACATGGGGGGGCCCTCAGCAAACAAGAGCATTATAAAGACTGAGCATGTTGGTCATATCATGAGAAGAGCCAACTTGCCTCTCAGCGCCAACCACTCCAAATAGGCCTGATAAGAATAGACGCCGTTTGGGAGAACTAGCCAGATAATTGCTGTCTAAATGCTGAAGCTTAAAGAAATGCAAATCTTTGACGCAACACCTACTTTACCCTCGTTTTATCAGGTAATTGTGTTGTAATTGAACATTTGTGTTCAATAACAAATAGAGTTAAATGCCTTACTGAGGGACAGAATGGTGAACTGTACCTCGCCAGCTCAGGGATTTGATCTGTGATACCCTCATGCTATCGCATAAAACAACCCACCTTTACAGATGGAAACGACATTGTATGGAGTAGAATGCAGAGCACCCAGGCATCTAACAACGCGACAGGCTGCTTTTAATCCAAGCACAGCATCTGCTAAATCGTTGCTTTGAGTCATCTCATCCCATCAGCAAATCAGCAGTAAGTGCTGTGGGCAGGGAGGTGCACAGTGCCCTGTGTCAACCAGGCAGCGTGGGAAATTGAGCGTGTGAAAGCAAAGCTACGAGGACAGCATTTCAGGCTAGAGCGATCACTGAGACCAGGGAGAAGTAGGAAAGAGGAAGAGCTGTAATTACAAAAAAAAACACAGGCACACTGCACGCTGCTACGATCAGAGCATGGCAATAAGTAGGACACAAGCCTTGTGGACTCTTGATTAACAGTGAGGTTAATTTCCTGGTGTGGTACTAGCTCTGTCATGGCAGGGAGGGGCCAGCCCCTCCTCTCCCCCCAACGGGAAGGAAATCGAAAGGAAACCTCAGTAATGAAACGCCGTTCAAGATGAGGGCACTTGTGATTGATTTGGCAGAGCTTTAAAGGAAATAGAAATTCTGAGGAGTATCCATACAACCAACCTCTTTGTCCTGTGATTAAAATACAGTATCTCACAAAAGTGAGTACACCCCTTACATTTTTGTAAATATTTGATAATAATTTTTCATGTAACAACACTGAAGAAATGACACTTTGCTACAATGTAAAGTAGTGAGTGTACAGCTTGTATGACAGTGAAAATTTGCTGTCCCCTCAAAATAACTCAACACACAGCCAGTAAGGTCTAAACCACTTTTACCTCCCTGGTGTCATGTGACTAGTTAGTGTTACAAGGTCTCAGGTGTGAATGGGGAGCAGGTGTGTTACATTTGGTGTTATCTTTCTCACACTCCCTCATACTGGTCACTGGAAGTTCACCATGGCACCTCATGGCAAAGAACTCTCTGAGGATATCAAAAAAAGAATAGTTGCTCTACATAAAGATGGCCTAGGCTATAAGAAGAGACTGAAAGACCCTGAAACTGAGCTGCAGCAGTGTCCAAGACCATACAGCGGTTTAACCGGACAGGTTCCACTCAGAACAGGCCTTGCCATGGTCGACCAAAGAAGTTGAGTGCACGTGCTCAGCGTCATATCCAGAGTGCTTCCAGCATTGCTGCAGAGTTTGAAAGGGTGGGGGGGGTCATCCTGTCAATGCCCAGAACGTACGCCACACACTGCATCAAATTGGTCTGCATGACTGTCATCCCAGAAGGAAACCTCTTCTAAATAGGATTCACAAGAAAGCCTGCAAATAGTTTGCTGAAAACAAGTTGACTAAGGACATGGATTATTGGAACCATGTCCTGTGGTCTGATGAGACTAAGATAAACTTATTTGGATCAGATGGTGTCAAGCATGTGTGGCGGCAACCAGGTGAGGAGTACAAAGACAAGTGTGTCTTGCCTACAGTCAAGCATGGTGGTGGGACTGTCATGGTCAGGGCCTGCATGAGTGCTGCCGGCACTGGGGAGCTACAGTTCATTGAGGGAACTATGAATGCCAACATGTACTGTGACATACCGAAGCAGAGCATGATCCCTTCTCTTCGGAGACTGGGCCGCAGGGCAGTATTCCAACTTGATAACGACCCCCTACATACCTCCAAGATGACTACTACCTTTCAAAAGAAGCTGAGGGTAAAGGTGAAGGACTGGCCAAGCATGTCTCCAGACCTAAACTCTATTTAGCATCTGTGGGGCATCCTCAAACCGAAGGTGGAGGAAGGAGCGCAAGGTCTCCAACATCCACCAGCTCTGTGATGTCGTCATGGAGGAGTGGAAGAGGACTCAAGTGGCAACCTGTGAAGCTCTGGTGAACTCCATGCCCAAGAGGGTTAAAGCAGGGCTGGAAAATAATGGTGGCTACACAAAATATTGACACTTTGGGCCCAATTTAGACATTTTCAATTAGAGTTGTACTCACATTTGTTGCCAGCGGTTTAGACCTTAATGGCTGTGTGTTGAGTTATTTTGAGGGGACAGCAAATTTACACTGTTATACAAGCTGTACACTCACTACTAGCAACGTGTCATTTCTTCAGTGTTGTCATATGAAAAGTTATTATCAAATATTTACAAAAAAGTGAGGGGTGTACTCGCTTTGTGAGATACTGCATGTGGTCGACATACTGGGGCGTAAGCTTCTGCACTGACTACAGTGGTGAAAGAGACCATCCAGGCAGAGCCAAGCAAAAGTAAATATTTAAATTATTATTTGCATTATTCCAAATCTCATTTACTGGTCTGATTACAATGCCAGTTGTTGACTTTATATCCATAAGACGCTACAGTTATTCCGGTCTGTATCAGTCTGTATAAACATTTAGTCATGCCTATAGTAATGTTAAACACACACATTATGCAACATATGGTATATTGCACATACATACTCAGTTCAAAGGGCTTTTGAACCAGACCATACAGTACATTAGAATTAAATAATTGAGCCAGTGCAATGAAACTCAGTTAGCCTGGTCCCTAGGCCTCTTTGTGCTCTAGCAAACTCTATCGCTGTACATTTCAGGAACAGAGTTTGTATGATGGCACAAAGCGACAGACACTCAGGCTAAAACAATGTAACTGTACTAAGAAAAGAGTATTTACCCAAGACAGACCCCCCAGCTGCACCATCTTGTTTACGGTAGAATCCTAATGTGACAGGGATTAAACAGGTCAACACACAATCACATTTTACACACCTAGTATGTCATCCAAAGGACACCCTAATCCCTGTAGTGTTCCTAGTGGCCCTGGTCAAAAACAGGGCTCTACATAGGGAATAGGGTACCATTTGGTATGCAGGCCTACTGTATATAGTCTGTCATTGCCCAGTTAGTGAGGTGTAAGTTTGGGGAGGGAACTGTGCGTGATGGAAATATGGTGTGTTAGTAGATTAATAAATTATCAATCAAATTTCTCATCGGATGTTCAACACAATTAGGACAATTAGGACAGTTAAGACTTTAACCTAGGTTTATTGAACTAAGTCAACTTTTTGTTGATATAGCTCATGACAACAACTTGTACAAAAGTCTACCAAAGAACTGGAAAAAAGATTATTCCTTATATAATACATGCACTAATAGAAAGATAAGGACACATAGATATTTACAGATATATAGACAGTGGGGATTGACAGCCAGAGAAGGAGGTGGCTCATAGGACTTTAATTTATTGAAAAGTGTTCTCCAGGCAGATCTGCCTTGGAGGTAGAAATTATTTGATTGGTTGATTTAAAACAGAAGGCGGACCTCACATTACATTTACTTTTGATTGATAATTACGATTTATATATATTTATATATATATATATATATATATATATATATATAAATAAAACACAGGATTACATTTTAACACTCCAGTGTGGTTAAGGTTAGGGTTAAGTTTAGGTGTATGATTAGATATGATTAACTGCACATTTCCGGTGTCATGTAAGGTCCGTCCTCAGTTTTGAGTCAACCAATCAAATTATTTCTGCCTCCAAGGCAGATCTGCCTGGAGAACACTTTTCAATGCCTAAAACTCCTCGGAGCTGGGGATGGGGACTGGTTGTGGCTGGTGTTAGGTGGGTCCATTTAGTTTTAGTGACCATCTTGGGGCTGGAGACTTCCTAGTGTTAGTGACTGACCTGTTTGCTGGATGACATGGAGCTGAGCGTACTGAGGCTGTTGGCATCTGTCACCACCATCGCTGAAGGAAACCGTGACGGGTGGGAATACTGTGGTGGCTCCTGTTTATGAGGATACACTGGAAAACAAGACATGTCCAATGTTAACATCAACCCAACCTCAATGTGCATTTTCACATTTTATTTATTTTGAACAAAGAGACAACTTCAATGTCTCTACTGTCAATTTGATTCGACGTGGCAAAAAGTGGAACTATTTCAGGCTGGGTCCACCGGGCTAGGCCAGTATGACACTTAAGCTGTGACATTGAGAGGGTTTCAGTGCTTACTAAAAGGCAGGTACTGACTGTGTGAGTGGGTGACAGTAGCCATGAAGGGTTGCTGGCTCATGTGACTGGGGGACTGTTGCATCAGTCCCTGCTGGTGAGGACTGTGAAGCTGCTGGGAGAACTGCACCGGCTGCAGCGCCGCAAGGCTGCCAGCTACGCTGTTGATCACTGGCACCGACTGGGACTGCGACGTGTTCAGACCTACAGCACACAAGTGACTTCTTAATTCATTGCGCAGACACAGTGTATTTAGGTACATTTCGATGAGTCGCAGAGCTGAGCTGTATTTAAACTGGCGCTATCAGATAAATCCCTGACAGGAAAAGAAAAGAACCGTGTCTGAAACAAAAGACATTGCCTAGCCTTCAGATGAACAAACACTAACATGGGAATGTTTTGAAACGGACGGGAGAATACATGACAGTGAGAGGCATGCGTGAAGGCATGGAGACAAAAGAGAAGCGACTGCGTGTCTTGCTGACTCACTCTGTGCGATGGCCATGACGCCAGAGAGAGGCATGATGAGGTTCTGCTGGTGCGTGTGGTGGGAGCTATGGATGTTGGTCAGCGTGCTGACGGGGGGCAGGCCTCCTCCGGACACAGAGATCTAGAGAGAAACACAAACTTAATGATACCATTATGGGCAAAAAATCAAGTCACACGTTGACAATATCCAGTACTGAATATACGAACTGGATATAAGGATGATTTCAGATGTGAATCAAGTTATTCGAACTAAAGCAGGGCATTTTGGCATGTGCTTTGGTATAATGCTGTGTCGATTCCTGTCATTTATACACAGTCTGCAAGTAAATACGGATAGCAGACAAAAGTTTCTCAAACGGACAATATAATCAGATAAAAAACTGTAAAAGCTCAGACTAACTGTAGAATTAGGTGTGTGTATGCGTGCGTTTGGTTGTGAGTGTATATACAGTATGTACACTATATGGCCAAATGTACTGTATGTGAACACCTGACCATCACACCCATATGAGCTTGTTAAAACCATGGGCAATAATGTCCAAAACCATGGGTATTGTTATAGAGTGGCTACAACAGACGCTACTCTTCTGGGAAAGCTTTTCAGATTTTGGAGTGTGTCAGTGGGAATTTGTGCCTCTTCAGCTAAAGTAACATTTGTGAGGTCAGGCAATTGCCGTTCCAATTCATCCCAAAGGTGTTCAATGGAGTTGAGGTCAGGGCTCTGTGCAGGCCACTCCAGTTCCTCCACACCGTTCAACCATGTCTTTATGGATCCCGGATTGTGCACAGAGGCACAGACATGCTGACAGGCCTTCCCTAAACTTTTGCCACAAATGTGGAAGCACCCAAAAAAGAATTAAATGGCTTTTTTGTATCCTGTAGCATTAAGATGACCACTCACTGGAACTAGCCCAAGGGGCCTAGCCCAAACCCTGAAAAACAGCCCCAGACCATTATCCCCCCACTATTAGTAAGGGTGTTCACGTCCTTTTGGCTATATATTGTATAATTAATAAATTAATCAACTTATATAGTGCTTTTAAAGGAACCCAAAGTGCCACCAATGTGTATCACCCAATTGGGTGATGCACGACAGCCATTTGGAACCAAAATACTCACCACACATCAGCTATTAGGTGGAGAGGTGAGTAGTTATATACTGTATGAACGCTCACCAAACATCAGCTATTAGGTGGAGAGGTGAGTAGTTATACCGGTATATGCCAATTAGAAATGAGGGGGATTATTAGGTGGCCATGATTGATATGATGCCTGGTTACAAATTTATGCTCACATTTGTTTTCATATTCCCAGAGTGCAAATAGCTTGGAATAAGTATGAACGCATCTGAAAAATAAACGGTAGGATTCAACGGTTGTATTATAATACGGTTATCTTGGTGAGAATACTCCCACCTTCAAGCTGTGGTTTATTTGACTACAGCTGCCAGCTGTTGTTAGAAGGGGATGGTCAGACAGTGGACATTTCTTAGGGCCTACTCACACTAACAACTGTTATCAGTACCATATTTAAATTTTAATAACGGTAAAATTAATATGTACATATACTTTTTTATTAATTTTTTATACCACGCTGACAAAGCAGAGCATTGCCAAATATGCGCAAAGGCTTTCCAAAATATTATCTTGGCAGTTGGCTAGCATGTGGAGTTTGTCTAGTTATTTTCATGAACTGAAGTTGGATTTCAATAGAACAGTAAGCCATTTGTGTCTCGCTAGCTACTATTTCAATAACAACGTTAAACAGGAAGTGTCCTTTTGACTTCCTACACTCACATGTCTACAAAACACACCAGGCAACCCAATGTATAATGTTTAGTGGTAGTACATGCCCACAGTTTGTATTTCTGCCTATCAGTCTATAATATGACCAACAATCACTTTTGCAGTTTTCTGCATGTCAACAAAATAGTTGCTTCAGTTCATTCCGAGTCTATGCCCTAGATAGGGCAGTACCTTTGACCTGCCCATGTAAAGAATAAGGTGCATAGTGATTCAGGCAATTATCTGCCCCATAGATAAAGACCTGTCTGTTGTGACCTGGTGCACAATACACTGACCTGCCCTCCCTACAACAATCTAGCTTCCAACTGACAGCAGAGAAATATAGATGTACTATAAACCAACGGGGATCCTCACACTGGAACAGCATAGCAGTTTAGCTCGTTGAAGTATTTAAACATGTCATGACGTTGCTATTCTTTCCTGATACTGACATTATTTTTTCCTGATAATTCCCTAATTTTATGGAATTACTCTTCTGACATTCCTATGAGTTTGAGGTGTATACATGTAATTACGTAGTTTCACTTTCACTGCTTTTCTAAAAGTAGAAAAACACTGAACGCGATGAATCGCTGTCGTCATTTCCCTGGCACAAGCAAGCAGCGCTGAGCGCTCCACCCTCCGCTTTACAGGGCATTTAATCAATCGGTACAGAATGTTTCTTTGTCAGGTTTATTGGCTCTGGACCTGCCCAGTTCAGTATGTAAGTTAGGCCTGCAGCCGCCACCTCCACACAGGGCAACACAATGCTCCAATTGTTGCTCCTTACAGCATGGTCCATGAGAGTCTGGCTTAGTGACCCGCTCTGTTTGTCCACGGTTGCCTCCTAAAAGGGACACTAGCATCTACATAGTGCACTACCTTCAACGTGAGCCCCTAATTGCAGTGCACTACACAGTAGTAGGTTGCATTTGGGAGAGAGATCGGGTCCTTATCTAATCAGAGGCCAGGACGGCCCAGGTGTGCTACTCACCATTTTGGCGTCAGGTGACATAAGGCTGTGGCTCGGGTCCAAACCACCGGGAGACACCTGCTGCAACACCGACTGACTGGTCGCCATGGCGTTGCTGCCGTGGTGACTGATGGTCGTCGAGGAGCTGACCTCACCGGGTCCCTGTTGGGTGTACCTCACTGGAGAGAAAGAGAAGAAGGAGAAAGAGGGGACGCAGATGTATTGAGAGTGTGTTTGTGTGTAACAGGATCATATGGCGGAGAGGTTGATGTGGCACGTCTCTACCCTAGCTGCACACTCCAACCCGCCACATTCACCTGCTCTTTGACTCAGACAGGGAGCAGAACAAACAGACACACTGGTGATATCAGCCAGGCTCAGCCAAGGCCAGCCAGTGTGTACACTACACTGTGCCCGACACCAGCCCCCAGAACCCCAGGACTAGACGCAACGCACGTGTGGAATGCCTCCCTCTCTGATCAGGCAGTGGTCGGTACTGAACACAAGTGGTCGGTACTGAACACAAGTGGTCGGTACTGAACACAAGTGGTCGGTACTGAACACAAGTGGTCGGTGCTGAACACAAGCCTTCTGCCTAAGTCGTCACTAGCAACCCTCTGTCATGTTTTCACCCGTCTTTCACATCAGCAAACACCTAGTCACTGAGTTCTGTGACGTCTCTGAATGACCATCTCTTAATCCTGTGTCTAGACCCCTCCCACATTCATTGGCAGTCAGGGACCAATGGAATGCGGCTGTCCCCCAATCAAATGGAGGTTTGCCAATCCTGGTCCCCTCTGGTATCAAGACAGCAAACATTACACAATTACAACGAATGTCAGTCACATTGTGGTGCTGTAGTCTCAGTCTAACAGAGATATTCTCCCTCAGACAAGAGGGTCCCTGTGTGGGCTAGAACGGGATGC
Source organism: Umbra pygmaea (assembly GCA_016801145.1). Classification (NCBI taxonomy): domain Eukaryota; kingdom Metazoa; phylum Chordata; class Actinopteri; order Esociformes; family Umbridae; genus Umbra; species Umbra pygmaea. The sequence goes on from JACXGM010009289.1 coordinate 15,129, forward strand.
CTCCGCTGTGGCACTTTATTCCCTATTTAGTACATTATTTCAGATCAAAAACTGTACTATGCAGAGAATAGTTTTCCTTTTGCAACCTACACACTTTGACTGTGAAAAGACAGGGTCTATTTATTTTCCGATCCATAATCTTCCAATAAAAAACTGTCTCGCTCCCTCTCAGCCCATCTGTCTCTATGTCATTCTGTTTGTCTCTCTTTCCTTTAAAGAACATTTGTTTGTGGCTCCATCTAGGACATTTGGAAAAACCCTTCAGGCTGATTTATAAATGTTTTTTAAAGAGACATCAAGAGTAGTTATTTGAAATATACTTTTTCCTTGAGGAACATATAGGTGAAGAACCTGTAAAGGCTCAGGTAACTTTTTTTCTAGAGTGTAAAAGAATGCAAGATCATTTCTCACCCACAAATGTTTGAATAAAAGCAATTTAACTGTCTGGAGAAAAAAAATTAAATCAGCTGACTGGGAAATACAGGTAAATAAGAGAAAAGTTGTTCAAGCATTGACCATTTTCATCGGACACTATTTAGTCAACCGACAACATGTCGTTCAATCTGTCCAGTCAAGATACAAGAGAACCAATGACAGACCTCATCTTGTCTTCAACAACACACTAGCACACCACAGCACTCCCTGGGGCTTGTTAACACCGCTGAAGAACAATAAAGCAGTCTATTGGCCCATGACCCCCATAGCCTCACAATGGCACAGCGCTCATAAACAGACATTTATCTCAAGTCGGACAACCTGTAAAAGTGTCAATGGGAGAGTGGTGCTATTCAGAGTCGCTTTGTTTCTATGTGTCCGGCAGTCATTTTGGCTGCAGGGATCCTAGTCACAGGAAGGACTCTGTCGGCTAGCCTGTCTGAGGACGGGTCATTTGGAAAAAGGAGGAGTGCTTCATTTCTGGGGAAACACAACATAGCGTTGTCTACACACCCACCTGTGCAGGGCCAGTTTGCTATTCAGATTAAATATACTGTTAATATACTGCCATTTCAGATGGTGTTTCTCCCTCAGGTTAACAAACATTTTATCTTATTTCCGTTTCCATGAGCTTTGGCCATTATCTGACCCACATACCTTCCTTTTCGCTAGCTCCCCTCTATCAGTCTTTAATGATGGTAAAACAGGTTTGCTACGTCAAACAAAACAGCCGAGTATCTTGAGCACTGGGCCAGCGTGGACTAGGTGGGGGAGCGACGGGCAGAGCCTCAGCGCTCTGTGTGACCCATGTATTATCAAAGCCTCTCTCGCATCCCCAGGCACAGGTCATTGTAGCTCCGCTGCATATGAGAGACCTCCTGGGTCTCTGCAGGACGTAGCAGACCTTTGTATCCATCTGAGCAGGCCAGAGCGCCCAGTGGACAGAGCAAGGCCAGGCAGAGGACAAACCTTGCATCTCTATCCCCCAAGAGGGCCAACTCGAACCTAGCCTGGGCTGACAGGGCATTAAGACAACCCAACCTGCTTACTGCTTCTCCTCTGTGTAATGATGTTTCACTCTCACTGTTTCCATATTGTCTCAAGTCATGTACCCAAGGTTCTGACTTAAAACAAACAGTTTCGTCAGAGCACTATATACCATCTCTGCAGTAGTAGTATTATAGCCAACAACAGCCTTTCCAATTGGTCCAATTAAGTTGTAGGTTTTTGGTATCAGTAGGCTTTGCATTGTGAAAGGAGTGAATAATCTCAAATACTAAATATCCGCAGGTTATCAGGCATTAAATTCAATGTCTTAGCACATTTGGGTGAAAACAAAGCTACTGTTGCTGAATTATCTTAACTGATTGTCATGTCAAAGCCCCATTTAAAATCCGAGACAACATTTACATTTAACACTATTGACCCAGTAGTGACAACAAGAAGCCAATCTATACACTGAGCTGAGAAATGTATGAATCTTGCTCTGCATGCCCAGCTTTTAGATTCACTGTCAACTACAAAAAAGAAAACAAGATAACAGCACAACATTATGGCCATGACCTCCATTTCTCGGGAAGTAGGCCGCCACACACGTAACTACATACACACAGACCCACATTCACCTCTGTTTGTTTTAGAATGAGGTAAAATTCCAATTGCATGTTCTCATCTGTTGTATTAAAACAAAGTGAGCTTGGTTCAGTGGTTGATCCAACAGGAAACAACACACTAAAGATCTTACAGATTCAGACATAATGGACCATACAAGTGATTGAACGGTCTGATTAGACACCAACAGGCATTACATACATATTCACACATGAGTCATAGCAAAGAAATAGCTCAGTTTTGGTTTGGTCTTGTACTAAAGACTGAGGGTAGAACCACCTTACATTTCCTCAACAACAACAACAATAAAAGATTTGAATGTTTCTGCCATTGTGAGCAACCAAGTAACCTTGTCGTATCAAGTTAGAGAATCAATGTTTTTTCTCAGTTTGACCCCATAGTGACCTCCATAACATAGCTGCAGTAGTGGTGCTAGCTGAGGGAGGGGTTCCCCAATAGGCTGCAGCACAACAGCTCATCAGTCCTGTCTGGCCAGAAAAGAGCCAATACGCCAGCGGACAGCTCCTGCTGGTCTGGTCTGCATAGCGGCCAGCCCCGCCTCCCTCTGCCAGTGCAGCCCAGCGGAGATAAATGAACCTAAGTTACAGTCACTGCAGTCTTCTAATACACCACCGACAATGGGGACCCCTGGCAGGGTAGGCTATAGAGAGAAGAAGTCAGGGGAGTCCCTATCAAAGGCCTGGGAGATGTAGTAGCCAAGGATTTTAATTGTCCATTAAGCATGCATAATACAGCCCGTGGCTTAGCAACGCGATGAGGCAGCCTGCTGGGCGTCCATTGTCGGGCCAGGGGATGACACTGAAAAACAGCTGATGCTGTCGGCAGGACGCCGGCGGGACACCTTGTAAGCAGGCAACAGAGGGCCAAAGGGAGCAGAGTTTCATCCGCTTATGACCCTTACCCTGTCCCTCCCCAACCTGGTCTCACTCCCTTCTAAACAAGCCTATCACTGACCCCCCCCTCCCCACACACACACACTTTGTAACCTGAGGTCAATGGCTGGTCAGGTGTGCTGGGAAAAAAACAAAAGCAAACAGGGCATGGACTAATGGGCTCAGTATAACTAAAGGTAAAAGAGCAAGTCGAGGCGAACGGTTTGTTTTTCTACAGTGGTGACCTCGTGTTTTAACATGAAAGGACAACAATGGGCTTTGATTGAGTTATTCCAATCACCACTTTTATGGTAATGAGGAACGGCACTAAGGATATGCCAAGATATCATCTCAGTTTTGCCCTATATGCCAAAGGTGGGTGGCTAAATGGCACTGAATGCAAATGGTATTATGAGATAAAATGGTCAAAACAATCAGGGGTTAATTAGATTTCATCTTTGCAACTTTTTGTTTCCCTAAAACGTTACCGGCAACCTAACGCTTATTGCATGAATGTGGAAGTAGTGGTTGTAGGTCCGGGTAGTGTTGTATCCCTTTACGACCCTGCACTGACCCAGAGGACCACAGCTCTTTGTGCCCTGCTCCTGCCTGCTGACTTTGGAGTGCAGATTGCAGGTACAATGTAGATTGTTCTCGTGTTTCCAGAGATCAGAATAACAATGGCATTTGCTCAGCTCACTCACTCACTCTTATTGATCACTCGCTCTCTCTCTTCTATTCCTGATCTCATCAACCTTGTTTCATTTCCCTCTTACACCCTGAGGGATTTAAATAAAACCATCAAAATATAATTAAAATCTTCTTCGAACTTTCAAAGACAAATTCTTGATTGAAAATGCCATTGATTATTAGCATGCATATCATACCTGGTATAGGTTGAATAAAAGGACAGCCCAGATTGAATTGATACTAAACCATTGTTGTTGGAGTATTACATTAGATATGTGGATTGGCAGAGTACTATTCTGTGGTAACATCATGTTGTATAAAGGTGCTACCTGGCATCTTACTAGGTGAGGATGCGCTGTTCTGAGAGCTCTGATGGTGAGGTGGGCTGTGGCTGTGAGACAGCAGAGGGTTCATGCTGTGAGTGGGTCCACTGTAGGCATCCATCGCCAGCTTCTGACGGAATGCTTCCTCCTTGCGCCGGTTGGCAAACCAGTTGTAGACCCGTACCTCGGTCACCAGGTTAGAGCCCAGCCCATGAGCCTTCGATGGAGACACACCCCTCTGGAGACACTCAGCTCTAGAGCAGGAAATAGGGACATACTATCAGTGGAACCCGATGAAACTGAGTAAGAGCTACAGGCTATAATTAGTGTTGTTGAAAACTGCAAACACAGAACATCATGTAAATCCATCCACATCTTTCTACGATAGGGCCATATGTTGTGGTGTAGTTAGCATCAAATGTGATTTGCCAAACATTCAATTTTTGAATGAGAGAACCATAGGAATAGAATGGATAGAAAGGCTATTAAACTGTTTGGCGTGGTCATTCGATTGATACACAACAAAATGGCAATTGTTGTTAGTTCTCACGGTGACAAAACGCAAATAGGTTTAATGCTGAAGTTGTCCGCTAGATATTTGCAATGGAATGGTACACCTAAAAATGGCTGCCGCTCTGACCATTCTTCTACATTGATTTGAATTTGAATGTCCTTTCTATAAATTCAATTTTTTATGGAGAGAACACTTAAATGTCATATATAGTGAAGTGTGCACTACTGCAGATGGAGAAAAGGGTTTCTTGTCTGTCATTTATTACCTGTTGCATTCTTCCACCAGGGCTTCACGCTCCTCCTTGCTGGGGTTCTTCTGTCTTTCATAGGCCTGATAGAGGATCTGTTGGGATGCAGGCCCCCATTTGAAACGGTTCCGTCTCATTTTCTTACAAGAGGGTTCAGTGCCCAAATCCTCCCCTTGCTGTCCCATTCCCTGACCTGGCGGGTTGAACTCTGGGAAGAAAAACAGCACCTGATCCTGACTGCCTTTGTCTGTCATATTGCTCCCAGAACCTTGCACTGCCTGGTTGAATTCTGAAAAATAAGAACAAGGTATATTTGATGACACTCATTCCACACAAAATATGGTTTAGGACTTTACATGTAATGATATACAACAGACAGCATATTTCCATTGTAGATCACTGCACAATGGCTCTATAGATATATTACAGACATTTAAATTGACAAAAATGTACCGACATTTGCAAAGACATTCTGCTGTGGTTGGCGATTACAATGGCGCCCAAGCTAACACAGTGTTTTAAAGACTGTGTGAGAAACTCAAATATTAACTTACGTCTGAGAACTTCCCGTTGTTTCCTGACATACCAGGTGTAGAGCGCTGCTCTCTTCTGAGTTTTCATGGGCGTGCCTTTATTAAGGTGTTGTGAGAGGTGAGACTGGTTTAGCCCCGTTACGTCCACCACCTCTCGCTGTGGGATGTTGTGCTGTTGCATGTAGCCTTTGATCATGCGGGCTGCACGCCACGGGTCCTCGCTGCGTTTACACAAAACACACAGACAGCACAATTCACATCGATAAATAAATGTTTTTTCGTTCTGTATTAATGGTCTAATGGTTTAAACCATATGTGGAGGTATATAGATATACACGTATTTCCCTTGGTTTAAACATGTTCTGTTTAGTTCTCTTCGGACATGTTCCTTTTCACATTATCCCTGTTACGCAAGGCAGAAGTATTAAGGGGATTGTAGTTGGGGACAATTGTTAAGTAGGACTAACGTAATAAACGACCGTTAATCATTATATTCAATAGGCTGTAAATAGTTTCAAAAGGACTAGGCTACTGATTTCATTTAGCTGGTGTGGACTGAGTGATTTCATAATACATTAAGAAACCCGAGGAGTCTCAGAATCATATTATCGTCTTATTTTCAATTTAATTTAATATTTGGACTGTGGCTTACTTACATTTAACAATTCCTGCAAATTTTGAAATGTAAATATTTTGTGTTAATTTTACCGAAATATATTTGTCCTAAAAATACTACCAAATAGGCTAGAAAAAATTAAATAGGACGAGTGTATTTATTTAGAAACACAGTAGACTATCATTTCGTGACGTGTTATTCTGTAAATGTTAAGTTAGACAATAATTTAATATAAAATTGGTGATTATTTAAAAAAATACATGTCAAGTGTCTGTTAAACAGCTATAAAAAATAGAAAGCGATAATACATGAATTCGTTTTCATTAACGTGGTCGATCCAAAAATGCATTCAAAAGAAATGTAGTTGTGCTGAAGGAATAAAATCGTCTTCAATTATTAAAATGATCAAATTGCGTTAAAAAAATGCTAGTATATATCAACCAGCGATGACAAGATAATAGCACACTTTATGTATTTAGAATAAACAGTTGAAAACTATTTTCTCCTTGCAATGACATGTATTGGGCCATGTCGTCACTGTAAATGAAAATATTATTATTTTCGACTTGAATTCCCCTGGTAAATAACTCTGAAATAATAAAATGTCTCTAGGATAGAAGGGTCTTTGCTATATAAACGGCATGCTCTAACACTGTACAATAAAATGGGCACTTACCGTTACAGCTATTTCAGATGCAGGTTCGACTATATGGACTTCACATGGTAACCTAATTGTTGCAAATCTACACTGTTTGTTTTGGAGAATGACTACATTTAAGTCTGCGGGTTAGGAGATGTTGGTTTATAACTTTCGACAATGAATAACCAGATCTCCATTCAGTCTAATCATACGCCACTGTGTATCTTTCAGTTGATGATTTATAGAATAAAATTAATAATAACTTAACTACACGTGGGTTAGTTTTGATTTTCTGCCGGCAAGTTGATCTTGTTGCCACAGTAATAAATAGCCATTCATATATTAGGCTACTTTTGGCAAAATCAATTCAGACAATAAAAACAAGGCCCTTAGGGACAAGGCCTAGATGCATCATGGTCATATTTAAGCTTTAACAAATGTTGCATCATTTCAAAAATATATATATAATCGTAGTCATTATTATTAGTGTATTATTAAGCCTACTTAGGTTATAGGCTAGAGGAACTTTGAATTGCGAGTAGGCTAATACACACATTATTAGACGTGAATTAATTTTCTCTTCTTGCATTCCATTAAACCTATACGTCAGTATGAGTGTTCGAGTAATTAAAAAAATATTCAGATTTTGTTTATTTTATGCTTTGCTAACGTAAATTGATATTAACCAATTTCAATAACTAATAACTACAATGTGAAAGGCCTAGAACTGGCGGGTTAAATAATCGATCGAGCATTGCTATGCTGGTTAAAGGACGTTGTTTTTAATATAGCCTATTATTTAAGAGCAAAAGACAGATACAATGCAGATTTCTAATTTTAAACTATTGTTTTTAAGAGCATAATTCAAAAAATATTTATTGACAAATTAACTAGTTGTCATAATTTGTTAGACATTTATTTAAATATGCAGTAGGCCCACCCTATAGCTTTTTTAAAAAGCCAGATGTTAATACATAGACGAAATGTAGAATTAGGCATACGACTATAGATTATAACAACATTAAATTGGTTTTGGCCTACGTGACGCATTCTTTCGGAAGAGTGAAATTAAACATTTAAAAGTTTTGTTCACTTACGCTAATATTCGATCAACTTCTGCCCTCTGTTCTGCCGCCTCCTCTGTGTTAAGCGACTGCAGTTCTTTTAGTATTGGTGGAGTATCAAAATCGTCCCCGTCTTCAGACCCCTCATCTCCCGATAATTTACCCTTAGAGTGTCCATTGGTCAAAGTATGAAACACCGGCTTTGAATCCGATTCATTTCCGTTGATTTTTGAACTTGGCGGAGACATCTGAAGATTTTCCAACTTAACTCCAAAGCCATTCGGGCTAGGGTCCATATCGTCCAACGCTTGTATCAGAACATCTTTGCTAACTCCGGAATCTAACAAGGCGCTCAAGAGCTCCTGTTGTAGAGATGTCAACTTGGACACCATTTTCGCGAACATTAAAAAAAATGATGATATCTGAACGAAAAGGGAAGGGAAGGTTGGGGAGAAAGAAGAAAACTAAAACACAAAACGTTCGATGTCTATCCTGTTCTCCTGCTCCAGTTTTATGTGAATTTCCTACTCTTGACACCTGCTCAAAGAGGCTGGTTCACTTCGCCGTTGAGGAGAGGGATATCATTTGCCATGATACTTTCGGTGGGCAGGGAATATAAAAACATGGTAATTAGTGGGCTGGCTGATGGGGCCCTTATGCAAATTGTGAGAAGAAGGCCGCACTGACTGACTGAAAGCAGGTAGCGTAGAAATGACAGTGTTTACACTGCAGCGCTGTTGCTTTTATTGGCTTTGCTTATCAGTAAAACTTTCATGAACTTTGGACTCTGTTGTATAAAGAACTAGGTGAAAAAAGAGGGATGGTTTATACTTGTGATGATAATAGTAGGTTAATGATAATAATCATAGTAATATCAACAACAACAACAATATAAATAATATAGGATACTAAATCATAGGCGTTAGGCTAATTGTATCAAAAGCATTACCTTTTCATTTCATATTTGATTTCAGAAGAAAACACGTAGGTACAGTAAAATATATCTACATTTAAGCCCTATAGGCGGAACAATATTAATACTACATTATCTGTCTAAAAATATTTAATTAAATATTGACACAAGCTCGATTCGATTAAAATATAAAATATTAATATAATAACTATAAAATTTATCTGATTTTATTACTAATGTCTGAAACTGGTGTGCATAACATTTACAGTTACTGTATAAGTCCATGTTGAAATTAAGTTGTTCTCACAGGTAGTGTGTTTAGCCAGCCCCATTATTATATATATATTTCCATAAAATCTTTTACAGAGTTTACTGAATTTATATATATATGTATAAATTCAGTAAACTCTGTAAAAGATTTTTTGTGATTGGTGTACATTCCCTATAGGGTGTGATTAGGATAATTCGACAGAAGACTGGCACATTGCAGTCCTACCCCGATTCTAAAACCCCAGACGTTACAACGTAAGTATACTTTATGGCAAAAACACATAGTAAATATATGATGAAATTGATGTTTTTTTGTCTACTGATTTTACTGTAAAATCATAACCTTCAATTTTATTTGCATTGGTTTTTTTTACAATAAATGCTATAATTTTAATAACCAATCTTAACTTGTCCATAATCTTATTTCATTTTGTCAATTTTAAACATAAAAATGCTGTTCCCATCTTTTGATTTGAATTCTTATCACACATAAATATCCCCATGGGGGGAACTCACCACTCTCTGGGAAAGCGGCCTAAAATATTAGGCTACTGATTTCGTTATTTTTCATACATTTTTACCGTTATATAACCAGGAAGGTTTATTAGGAATCAAATCGTATTTGCAGCAACGGGAATGTTACAGGGGGAGGTGGAGCAATTAGGGATATAGGCTAACTGTATTGCTAACAGACAGAAATATGTGGTTTTCACATTGGTGGTCGGGGGATTAGAACCAAAGAAACTTTCGATGCCCCAAAATGCAGAGAAATGTAGAAGTCTTGCATTTTTAGTTAACTCTCTATCTGTCTGTGCCAGTATGGAAGCGCTCTATATTAAATGTTCTGCACATCACCCTAAGCACACTTCATTTAGCATCTCCTACTGTAAACTACTGTGCGGAAGTGTATACAGTATAGCTTAGTGTAGCCATGCACTTCTCCACATTAGGCCTATTCTTTGAGATTCTAATTACTAAAATACGGTCTTAACCATGGTTTCAAACTCACTGTCCGGATTTCGGGATCAATGATCTGGAAGACATACTGTTCTTGACCTATTATCCTCGACATTATCTGTCTACCATACTGAAAAACGATTTGAAAAAAGATAAATGTACTACACCGAACACCCAGTGGAGAGACCACCAAATGGCAATTTCTAGAATCTTTTATCTGTTTAACACTTTATAATAAATCAGATATAGCCTATTAATAAAACAACATACATATAGGCTATATATATAGCTATATTAACTGAAATATTTTGAATATCGGGTAAAATACGTTTTATTATTCATGCAAATAGCAATTCTAATATGTATATATAAGTTTTATTTAAATAATCACTGCTGTGCATGATTCTTCTTTTATTCCAACTTTACCTACCATATGTATTTATTTTTTTAGGGCGGTAAGAAATTTAAAATATTTAGGATTTGAAATAGGCTAGAAGCCAAATAGTGCATTTCTATTCACTTCTGTATAATATATTAATAAACAGGAGAGCCATATCCATGAACAGATTAGCGCTAATCGAGGTAGGGTCAAACCTAGACGCACAAATGTGTGCAACTGTGCATGGGGACGCATATAAGACGCCCTGGCGAACAAGCATCTGCGGGTAAATTTCCTAGTAGACCTATAATGGCGCAGGTTCGCTGGACTCTAGAGAGAGCTAAAACAAATCGAGGAATTAGGAAGAGTTTCTGTAAATGTACTGTATATACAAACAAACTGTAGCCTGATAGGATACCTTCTGTATTGCTTAAGGCCTATAACAATTTTAAGGTTTGGCTTGCTAATAATTATACTGACATTATTTGTCAGTGTAGTATCAATACCCCTGGTTGATCAATTAGTAATCAGCAATGGGCTGAGCCAAGTTACTGCAATTGGTGTGATAATGTATCCTACATCATGTATGTGACATCCGTTTTCGGTGACTAAGGCTGCATTGAACTGTATGGATATTCAGATAAAATGTACATAATTCAGGTCAATGTCTTTTTGCAGACTAGCCTCCTAAATTAGACACGTGTCATCTATTAGACCTATCAAAAAAGAAATGCATTTGTAAGCTACATTCATGCAGGCAGGTAGCCAGGATTTGCAGTTTGGGTGGGCCAAACAATAAATAAATGGAAGGGGTAAGTACATTTTCAATTGGATTATTATAATACATTAGGGCCGGTTCTAGCCGGGGCAAACACTGTTCGCCTGGCAACACAATATTATGCAGGCATCAAGGACGCCGAATGGTCTTTTCAAAATAATAGTGCACTTAATTCATTACAATAATCATTGTTAATAGATAGGTAGTGGGTCCTTGTTCATGTGTTGCTAAAATTTGTATATTGTTGGATGAAACAGACTCTAGTGAATGTTTTCAAAATGTAATTGTGTTTTCACATGAGACAATGAGAATATATTAAATCAAATTCTGTGCAACATATTTGTTACTGTTTTTAAGGAAAAGTTGTAATTGAAAACATGTAAGAAGTATTTTTTGCAATGAATTAAAATTAGCGCTATTATTCTGAAAAGACACATCAGAGTCTGTAATGCCAGCATAATATAGTGTTGCCAGGTGAACGGTGTTTGCCCCTAGCTAGAACCAACCCTGTAATACATACAGGCAGGCTAATCTGATATGGACAGTGGACATTTGCAAATTAAAATGCATGTCCTACCTCATTGCAGAGATGTGATTTTATTGTAATCTTCATTGCTATGTTAAGCTGTAAAACCTTCATTACTTTGTTTTGAGATCTAAACTAACATAGGGCATATAAATGATGGCCAATGTCAATGTATGCATGTACATTTTCATGTAATACCCCATGTGAGTAAAGCAGAATAAATGCCCATTCACGTTCTATAACATATCATTATTATTATTCTGTTGCCTATTATTTGATTGCTGAATGCACACAGTAAGTTTATCTCTACATAATGATCCATTCAAACTAGTGTATTGCCCATCATTATTCAGTTAAATTCATAGTTGCCATTTTGCTTATAGTTTAATAGACAGTTTTCTTATAAAAAAACTAACATCAACTAACATAAATAACCTACAAGTTTAATCAAAACAATATCAAATGAATACTTACTCCTTAAATTAATATTGTGGTAATCCCATTAGTCATCTGTAAGGAAAATCTATAATCCTTTCTATAGTTAGCATCTCTAATGTCTTTTTTTCTATGAAATTAAACTTAAAAAATCACCTCCTACTTCCTGTATGATTGGTATTTAAAATACTTCCTGTATGATTGGTGAGAACCTCTACCATAGAGACGGCTAGAGGTTCTCACTTTGATTAGAGGTTCTCTATCAGGCTGTGATTAACCCAGTTGAACAAATGGTTCTTCTTTCTTTTCAACAGAGCTTCCTCTTTCAGATGGTGTCAACTGTTAGTGTCTAGCATGTACAATTCGTACATAAATGTACAATTCGTTATAGAAATGTCCACATTGATGCTCTGGAGCATTGATTGATTGAAGGTTAAAGCAATGTGATTGGGTGGGCCAAATCCTGGATCCAGGCCCACCCACAGATATATGGTTGCGTTCACTATAATCTTATAAAGACCTGACAACCAGTTGAAGAATGTAGTACTTTCTCAACACAAAGTTTTAGATGTAATGCAATCAACCAGCTTTTTATCACTGCATTTGTTCTCTTTAACACTGTCTTCTAAAGTTTGCCTGAGATGAACACAGACCTTCAAGGAAACACTGTGATGTAATGGATTGATAATGCAATGACATTGTGGCAACATAATATCATGAAATACAGACTTACATATCAGTTACATAATGATCTTACATATATACTGCGTTCATCTTGGTTACTGTGAGATAGATACGCTTCTACCATGTAAAAGTGAAAGGC
>JACXGM010009290.1:0-27779 GCA_016801145.1 Umbra pygmaea
CAGCCGCGGTCGGTGGATCTTAATTGGGGAGGACGGGCTCGTATTACGCTCAGAACAGGAGTGAATGGAATGTGTGCAAATCAAAAAAACAATTGGTTTTGTTCGTTGAGCACCATTCCATTCACTCCGGTTCCGAGCGTAATACGAGCCCGTCCTCCCCAATTAAGATCCACCGACCGCGGCTGGTGTATACAGCCAGGCGCCATCTTCGGAAAACAGACTCGGTCAGTCAAACCACGAACGCCATGCTACGTGAGCTGAACTGTGACTTGGAATCTTCCATGGCAAGAGGTTTTACAGTCATAATGCAGAACAATGAGCAAGACTTACACTTGGCAATGCGACCTAAAATCAAACACAATTGGCTTACAGTTCAGCTCACACAGCACAGAGATTGTGGTTTGACTGATCGAGTCTGTTTTCTGAAGATGCCCCCTAGCTGTATACACGAACGGTAATGTCTTTTAAACTATATTTCTAATAAACTGTCTGTACATTTACAAAGTCCTCAATGCTTCGGTTTGCATGTAGGGAACCTCATTATGCTACCGTGGAAGTGTGGTGCTATTTTAAGCCTTGTTAGTGGTCTATAATAGTGATTTATTTTTACTTCATCCGTGCCCTCACATCTAGCGTTATAAGGTAATTATCAGTTCGCACTAAAACTGGGCACATTCCATTAGCATGAAAACATATCCCAGAGAACGGTAGACTCTGTCTGTACCAATGTGTTATTAACCCCTAGGTTCATTTTGCGCCGGAGTGTCCTTTAAGAACATTTTTGTTGCTTAAAAAGAATTGTTTAGTTCCATTTCACTGCTCTGTCTTAATTCAAAGATCAACCGTTTTTGTTGAAGGAACAATTAAACCTACCATTTTAAGATAACCCTAGACTTTGACTAAGTTTTTGAGAAGCCCACAAAGTAACAATTGCAATCCCATGGTGAATTGCTACAATCTATTTTATTTTCAGTTATTGTATTGGTTTAAATTACACATGACTAATAGAAGTGTTGATTTTCATTTATTTTCAGATTCAACTGACTTAATAATAATTTTCCAAAATATATTCTTAACATTTGTGAAGATAATGGTGTTCATATCAGAAGAAAATGACTAATTATAGTAGGACTGAGATGGAAAAAAAGATCTGTAGGTGTTCTTTGTTCGGGGTGTTAATAATATAAAAATACAATAATTTAAACACTATAAAATAAACACTAACCAGTGTTGTTCTGTAGAGGGCTCCAGTGACTTGTGTTTTTCTGGTGTCTGGAGCGGACTCTGACTGCGAAGGAGGCACACTCTAGGGGTAAATGAGAGATCCAACTCCAGTGATGTTTACTGTTGAATTGGTTTGCGCTCACAGCTTCCTGAAGACACAGCGCAAATCACTTGTATTGGTCATAACTATAGTGAACTCTGAAAATATTTGGACAGTGACATTGTAATTCTTTTGGATATGAATATCAGCACAGAATTTTGAAGGACTATAAGGGCAGAAGGAAGCTATGTTCAAAGTGATTGCATTTTAATTATGATCATCCATATTGGGTTAACCATTTAGACATTACAGCAGGTTTTGTATATTGCATCCTCCATTTTAGGTTATGATAAGGTTTTAGAAAATGACTGTCTTTAAAACACTCTTAATATGCAGGAGTTTGTTTTACATCAAGGACCAAAACTGAAAAAAATGAAGAAAACTGTATCAATGCTAGTCTAGCTGATGATGGGGCAGATAAATCACAATACGACACAGGCAAAACATTAGGTGTGTCAATTTCAAGAAAAGCAAAGGAATTGTTCATAAATAAATGAGACAGAAGCCTGTATGCAAGTAACTAGTCATGTTGCTAGATTTGCCCGACATCCGGGTACCCAAGACTTTACAGCAGGGGTCACCAACCCTGGTCCTGGAGAGCTACCAACCTGTAGGTCAGGGGTAGGCAACTCCAGTCCTGGAGGGCCGAATTACTTCAGATTTTTTATTTTACCTAATAGTTAATTTCAATCACCTGCTTTCCCAGGTATAAACCAGTCCCTTATTAGAAAGAGAGAACAGAAATCAGAAGTGTTTAGGCCCTCCAGGACCAGAGTTGCTGACCACTGCTGTAGGTTTTCACTCAAACTGGACCTAATTTAGCCTCATTCAGCTACAGGTGTGCATGTCCTAGATTGAGGTTGAACTGAAAACAATCAGGACGGTAGCTCTTCAGGACCAGTGTTGGTGAGCCCTGCTTTACAGTAACGCGGTTCATGGCTGACTTCACATTGCACTGGCAGTAATGCACATTTCCCACTAGATAGCAACATACACCCATAACAGAAAGTACTGAACTCAGCATTGGCATTTGGCAAATTACCTCAAAAATCACTACAGTGGATGACCAAATGAAATAATGCCAAGACAGATCAGGTCTACAGGAGGTAAGCATGGATATATTAGCCACAACCCTGCAGAAAACCTCACCAATTGCAATAAAAATGGCTGGATTGCAAGGTGAAAAAACACGTTTGCCTCAAAAACAGATCCTTAAAGTTCACATAATAAAAAAATAATAGTAAATAAAAAACACAGGACAGCCAAAGTTACCAAGGTGTTTTTCAGGCAAAAAGTGGAAAGTTGTTGAGTGTCTATGTCGCATAATGGCAGGAACAGGAACCATGTTGTGGCAGAACAGAAGTGAACTGAACATTACGGTTTATATGTTTATTTTGTGATTACAGTCTTGAGGAACTGTGGTTTTGAGTTTTGGGATAAGACAACATGTATGTATGTACGTATAGGCCAACATAGACCATGGGTGCCACCCTCTGGACACCAGTAGTGAAGGTACTAGGTCTCTTCAATTTTATAGACTAAGTGCTTGTGTGAACAGATTAGTGTTCAGCTGGTGTAAATGCGCTCTAGCTATATAAGCTTAGGTGTCCAGAGGAATAGCGTGGTTCATTGTGAGTTCATACTCCGGTTACGTTTGTGATTGCATTCTGTATTTTCTGATTCAGCTACTTCTGTAGACTGCCGCTCGTAAACTGCGTTATGTACATACACTCACCTAAAGGATTATTAGGAACACCATACTAATGCTGTGTTTGACCCCCTTTCGCCTTCAGAACTGCCTTAATTCTATGTGGCATTGATTCAACAAGGTGCTGAAAGCATTCTTTAGAAATGTTGCCCCATATTGATAGGATAGCATCTTGCAGTTGATGGAGATTTGTGGGATGCACATCCAGGGCACGAAGCTCCATTTCCACCACATCCCAAAGATGCTCTATTGGGTTGAGATCTGGTGACTGTGGGGGCGATTTTAGTACAGTGAACTCATTCATGTTCAAGAAACCAATTTGAAATGATTCGAGCTTTGTGACATGCTGCATTATCCTGCTGGAAGTAGCTGTCAGAGGATGGGTACATGGTGGCCATAAAGGGATGGACATGGTCAGAAACAATGCTCAGGTAGGCCTTGGCATTTAAACCATGCCCAATTGGCACTAAGGGGCCTAAAGTGTGCCAAGAAAACATCCTCCACATGATTACACCACCACCACCAGCCTGCACAGTGGTAACAAGGCATGATGGATCCATGTTCTCATTCTGTTTACGCCAAATTCTGACTCTACCATCTGAATGTCTCAACAGAAATTGAGACTCATCAGACCAGGCAACATTTTTCCAGTCTTCAACTGGCCCATTCTCCTCTGACCTCTAGCATCAACAAGGCATTTTCGCCCACAGAACTGCCGCATACTGGATTTTTTAAAATTTTCACACCATTTTTTGTAAACCTTAGAAATGGTTGTGCGTGAAAATCCCAGTAACTGAGCAGATTGTGAAATACTCAGACCGGCCCGTCTGGCACCATCAACCATGTTCTTTCCCATTCTGACATTCAGTTTGGAGTTCAGGAGATTGTCTTGACCAGGACCACACCCCTAGATGCATTGAACCAATTGCCATGTGATTGGTTGAGTAGATCATTAAATTAAGGAGAAATTGAATGGGTGTTCCTAATAATCCTTTAGGTGAGTGTATGAGTGCCAATCTACTAAGGTAAACATCTATGTTAATTCATACCGTTTAGTCCCCGTTAATAGACTGAGTGTCTATTAGCTATAAGAGGTACAGATATTTGTTGTTTTTGGTATCAGTTGCTCATTAACCATTATCGGTCTAGAATTTATTATTTTTGTCAAGTGTGTTCCTGAAATAAATTCCAAAAACACCACCTCTCTGCCTTGGTCTTCCTTCCTCAAACAACCAAACCGTGACAGTCCAAGCAAATAAACTGATCTGAATGTATTGGAGCATGGCTTTCATATGCTGAACAGAAGATACAAAACAACTCATTTATTGTACAGAATGTAAATCATTCCAAATATACAGCTTTGGAAAAAAAATCTTAAATAAACCAACTGAAAACCTCTGGAATGGAATCAAGAGGAAGATGTATATCATAAGCCAGCCAACAAAACAGAGTTGCATGCATTTTTGCACCAGGAGTGGAATAAATTCACACAACCAGGGATGCTGACGGGGGGACAACTGGGATTCTTTTCCCGGGCCCAGTCCTGAGGGGGCCCAAAAATTGCATTTGCACCGTGATATCTTTTTTCAGGGGCCCTAAATGTGGTGTTGTGTCCCGGGATTCCTGTCAGCATCCCTGCACCCAACAGTTTTTGGTGCCAAGAGTGGCATAAAGTCACCCAACATCAATGTGAAAGACTGGTGGAGAGTGTGCCAAGACACATGAAACAATTATTATTAATATACAATTATTATTATTCCACCAAATATTGATTTCTGAACTCAGCCTTAGCTAAAACATTTTTACTCTGTCATTTCAAAATGAATATAAACTTATTTTAGAATGCTCTTACTACTTAAATGTAGTTGTTTCACAAAGTTTCTCTTAAATGTATGTACTTAATGTAAGTTTCTCTGGATAAGAGGATTAACGACTAAAGTATAAATGTATTGTTCTGTTCTAATACTTTGGAGTTCACTGTACCATACAGAGTAATAATATAAATCTTAAAATAGCATCCAAGTTGTAATAATTAGGTCCAGGTTAGTTCATTATTCTTTAATTCAACAAACACTTACTCTGTGTAGTTCTTTCATACTGTCGGTTAAGAGAACTTCCACATCATAAAAACACATTTCTGAGGGACAATATTGGTCCTCTTCCCAGGTTACAGATATCCTCTGGTCTTCAGGTTTGTAAACCACATTCACATTCTGTGGTCCAGGCAGGACAATTGAAGCTACATAGAAATATGGGGTATTGTACAGTATGAGAATATAATGCTGTATCAGCCATAAATATCACAATTACAAATCTAGAATGTTTCAGACTTACCATCTTGACATAATTGTTCATGAATGAATGAAAGGAACAGTGAAGACCATATCAAGAAATCCATGATGCAACTCTTGGAAAATGTTCTGGTGAAATGTGTTAAATCCACTGTTCTATTCGATGGTTGTAACATATACCGGTACAAATTTTGCCAGTGGTTTAAATTTTAAATACTCATAATGAAACTGAAAGTCTAGGAGAAGTTGCAGGACAAACCTTGCACTCTGACAAACTATTTAATATGGTTGACAGAGGATGTTTTTCCAGTTATCATTGTGTGAAAATCAGTAAAGGGGTTGGGTTGGGCAAGAGTGAACAAGTCATTTCTGTTGAATTTATTTCTGGTAAGTAGTGAAAGCATTACGCAATATGTTTGAGTAGACCTGAAGCATCAGACTTCCTCGGTTAACCAAACTGCAATTTTTAAATGTCCAAGTTCACTTTTAAATTGATATAAATATTTACAACTACTACCAGGGATGTCCCTTATAGGTAGACTATTTATAGTTCTAATTTCAGAATTAAGAAAGTTAATTACTAAAAAAAACAGAATAGGCTATTCCAGTATTTAAAGCCTGGTTTTGGATTAAATAATGTTTTTTACAATTCATCCACTATATACCACAATCAAACACCAGATGAACATACATTTATACAAGTAAACACAGTGAGATAAATGTGCAGTCGATGTATGTTTTTATTATCAATGCATCCGTTTCATGAGATTGATGCCAATGGTCCATATATAACATACAGGGTTCCATACAAGGAAAACCACAAATTGGGCAAAACACAACTTATATACATCTTCTTGAAAATCTTTACTTTAAAGGAGAAAAATAAATAATACTAATCTTGACTTTCACTCTCTTTTCCTTAGTGAACCAATAACATAAAGGTCTGGTTTCCACAACCTCATACAGTGTTTAAGAGATGCTCAGAGTAAGTCCACTTACATGTTAAGAATTAAAAGGTGCTCATTTATTCATACTTATAATGAACACAATATTTAAATAGTTCAGTTGTATTCCCACTCATTTGGCTTTTGGGTCCTCAACAGAAGGTAGTACAATTATGTTCCCAAATACGTGATCTTAAGTAATATCAATCAGAAAACATCAGTATTACAGTATGTTATATAACCTCAAATGAAATGTTGAGTTTACAAAAATGCTTTTACCACAATTGGTAACACTTTATTTTGAGAGTCCATCTGTAGATGCTCTACATATTATCTGCATACTGTGAACAACATTTTAACAAACTATCTACTAACCCTAACCCTAATCCTAACCTTAACCATTCCCCTTATGTTAAACCTAACCTTAACCATTACCCTAAAAAATATTCTAAACTTACCCCTACCCTTAAAATACACAATTAGTTGCTTATCAACAGATGGTTTGTTGATAGTTTGTTGATAGTCATATCATCAACAAACTATCTGTAGAGCACATACAGATGGAATGTCAGACTCTCCAAATAAAGTGTAACCCAACAATTTTAAATGTTGCAGTCAGTTGATAAAACGAGCTAAGGCCTGTTTATATGCAAAAGTACAAAATACAATTATTTAAAGGAATAGGTGAAAGTTGAATATTAAATATTGCCATTGCTTTTGAATTTCTAGTAATAAAGCAACATGCCTTGTGGGCTGTAACTACAGATGTCTCTGCTTGCAGAGACCTCATCATCAAGATGCATTGATACAGTGGAATGTTTTCATTAGTATCTACACTAATCTGATTGCTCAGTCAGTGCAAGTGCAGTTCAATCCTCTACCAATTTAGGCCCATTATAAACAGTAGTTTCAAACACGTTTATAATGTCATAATATCACAAGTCCATATTGTACTTGAAGGATTCAGCTCAAATGTTGCCACAAAACAAGTACTGTTATCAAAATGAGTCATGTTCTCAGGGAAGCCATATAATCTCTGAAACACAGAAGTACATCTTGTGTATTTTGGTAAGTTGCTTTATTTAACCTCCGCGTCCATACACTACAGTATATGAATTTTGAATATCCGGCCTACCTTGAACAGTGAAAAAAGGATATTCAAAACCTAAGCTAAAGCCCTTCTGATATTTTTTATTGGTTGTGCGTTTGTGTCTTAAGCAATGACGTGACCCAATCGTGATTCAACCAATAAATCAGTAACAAAAACTAACAAAAACATTATTTCACTTATTTGAGCCACTGCTGGCAGAGTCTATATAATACAGACTCTGCCCATGTAAGATTGGAAATGAACTATAGTAAACTATAGTAACCATCACAACTAAACCCAGATCAACCACAGCACTCCGAAACTGAGCACGATAGAGAGGCAAAAAGTGAACTTAACATCATTAGCTGACTTTTGCATCTTATTTGTCCATCTAATATTAGGGGTAGAAAGGTCTGCTTCTGATATTAGAAGGTAAACCTTTTTCATTATATTTCATTGTATGTCAGAGCTGACAAAAACACAAGGCAGTCCCATTTCAGCTACCTACGCAGAGTTGAAAAAAACAAATTGCATAGCAACAAATACCAGTTTGGTCACATAGTGAAATATTTTAAGACTGAACTTCTGAAACATTTAGCTAGACATTTCTTTATGACCAAAGTGGCTGTAGTCTGGAGCGTTTAAAAAAAAATAGTGTTCATAATGACATGTTCAGGCAGACAGGACCTAATCTGACCTAATCTCCATCGTAAAACGTTTCCTTCACTCTAAATTCTCCTCAGCGTTACTGGAAAAAGGTCATGAGTCAAGCAGACACCCCAAGGCAAGGAATAAATTACATGTCTGACTAATGGCACAATAGAAATTACAAGTAACAATGGAATTCCATTGAACGAAATGGCAAAGGATAGTAGAATGGCAAATAAATGCTGTCTTTTTTCTGAAGCAGCAGTTGTCCTTGTCTATCAAAGAGGAAATGTTTTCATGAACCACATGTTGGGAAAATCATGGCAGGACAGGGAGCATTTAAGCATGTTAAAGCCGTACCGTAAAATCAAATAAACGTGTATTCTCTCAAATTGACAAGCATCAAATATCTTCCAAACCTGCAGGTTTTACATTACTAGGTAAAAAAAGTGATGAATATAGATTAGCTGTAGTTCAAAAGTTTCCTAAACCGTCTGTTAACACTTCCTCTGTGCTGAAACAAACAGAAATGCTTAATGGCAAAAATGTATCTACATTTACTTCTTCCGCCCTTGACATAAATGCTTGAAAACAGAAGAAATGTCAAACAAAACATACAAATAGCAACAATAAAAGCAGGCAAGGAGGAACATTAGCACATGTCAACAAACTACCAGTACCGATACAAACCCCAAAACGCATTTGTAATGGATGATTGTCCAGCTAAACTGTATTCAACTTTATTAAACAGAGCAATTCCAAAATACTATTCATCTTTGTTCAGGTGCAATGTTTAGACCTGCGGATATTCACAATGTCATGGTTCTCCTTCCAGAAGCAGAGGATTTAGTGTTATGTAGCGTAAACCTCCTTTTTCACACTCTCAGTCAATGGAAATTGTTCCATTGGCAGAAGTGGAGTTAAATATACCATGCTTTATTATTTCATACCACTACAGTAGGTGAAAATAGGATCTGGTCCACTCCTAATAAAAACTGAGAAAGCCTTCTGAAAATGAACGAACATTCACGTTTTTCTGACATTTGTATTTCGTTAGGGTTCAAGTTCAGTTTAAAATGTATTTTTACCAATAGTGTTAAAATGCTCACAGCTGGCTTTTGTAATTTGAGCAGAAAAAATTGAATTGGTTCATCCTTGATTATACACCCATCAAATCTCAAAACACAACATGTCTTCCCTCCTAGAGATATCCTCTCCCAGTAGGACATATGGAGCTTAATGTTTTGGAGGTCAGGAGAGTGTTGAGGTGGGACATGTCAGTGTTCATTCAGAAGCCAGGAGTCAGAGTGGACCAATGAGACAGGGTTCACAGAAGGTTCAAGGGTTTAAAGTTGAAGGTTCAGAGGGTTGGGTTTTGGAGGATAACTATAGTCTGAGGGGGTTACAGGGAGTAAGGGTTACTCAGGGTTCAGTGGGGGGGCTGAACGGTCCGTTCTTTGGCGGTATGGAAAGGATGCTCTCTGCCTCCCCGTACATCTGAGGAACAGACAAATCAATAGAAAAGGGCAACATGTAGAGTATTATTGAATATTATTGAATGTGTGTGTGTGTGTGTGTGTGTGTTTGTGTGTGGATACAAATTTACATACACTGAGGTTGAATTCATTGAAACTAATGTCAACCACTCCACAATTGTCATGTTTGTGCATGGCGCAAATAATTTTTCACAGACAGATCATTCAGGGTTCAATTCAAGCACTTTTGAAGCATTTTCAAGGTGAATTTTCAAGCTTTTCCAGCACTGTAAACAACTGTGGTAAATCATATGTTTACATAATTATATGTACTTCATCACATTAAATCAGATGTTATTATGCAAAACACATTTCATGTTTCACAATGTGATGTAGAATGCTCAGCCCTCATCCGGGACTATACAAAGGGCAGACCACAGAGATAAATATAATAAACAAATAATACCAGGTTAGGGCTGCATTTATGCAATTATGAGAAAATCATTATTGTAGATTGTTGCTCTTGATATTGTAATAATGATTATTAATGCTGATTATTAGTAAACATAAAATAAAGTTTTTGTGTGTGGGAAAATGAAGTGAACTATTCAGTAACATAACAAATTATTATGAAACAATTAAATTACAATTAAATTGCAAAAATGTATATTATCCAAAATCCAAGCACCTTTAAAACACTACATTAAAATTCAAGCATTTTCAAGGATTTCCATCACCCGTAGGTACCCTGATTATTCCACTTCTAATTCACTATAATTTACAATTCCAGTGGGTCAGAATTGTAGAGTCGTGGTCAAAAGTTTTGAGAATAACACAAATACTTTAATTAATATAATTATTTTCTCAAAGTCTAGTGCCTTAGTGTTGATGATGGCAATTGCATATACTCCAGAATGTTATGAAGAGTGATCAGATGAATTGCAATCAATTGCGAAGTCCCTCTTTGCCATGAAAATGAATGTAATCCCCAAAGAAAATTCCACTGCATTACAGCCCTGCCACAAAAGGACCAGCTGCCATCATGTCAGTTATTGTCTCGTTAACACAGGTGAGAGTGTTGATGAGGACAAGGCTGGAGATCACTTTGTCATGCTGATTGAATTATAATAACAAACTGGAAGCTGAAAAGGAGTGTGGTGCTTGAAATCATTGTTCTTCCTCTGTCAACCATGGTAATCTGCTAGGAAACACGTGCAGTCATCATTGCTTTGCACAAAAAGGGCTTCACAGGCAAGGATATTGATGCTAGTAAGATTGCACCTAATCAACCATTTCTCGGGTCATCAAGGACTTGAAAGAGAGAGGTTCAATTGTTGTGAAGAAGGCATCAGGGCACACGAGAAAGTCCAGCAAGCGCCAGGACCATCTCCTAAATTTTATTCAGCTGCGGGATCGGGGCATCACCATTGCAGAGCTTGCTCAGGAATGGCAGCAGAAAGGTGTGAGTGCATCTGCATGCAAAGTAAGGCTAAGACTTTTGGAGGACAGCCTGGTGTCAAGAAGGGCAGCAAAGAAGCCACTTCTCTCCAGGAAAAACATTAGGGACAGACTGATATTCTGCAAAAGGTACAGGGATTGGACTGAGGACTGGGTAAAGTCATTTACTCTGATGATTCCCCTTTGTGATTGTTTGGGCCATCCGAAAAACACCTTGTCAGGACTCAGGAGAAGATAAGGTGAGCGCTACCATCAGTCCTGTGTCATGCCAACAGTAAAGCATCCTGATACCATTCATGTGTGGGGTTGCTTCTCAGCCAAGGAGGTGGGCTCACTCAGAATTTTGCCTAAGAACACAGCCATGAATAAAGAATGATACCAACACATCCTCCGACAGCAACTTCTCCCAACCATCCAAGAAAAGTTTGGTGTTGACCAATGCCTTTTCCAGCATAATGGAGCACCTTGCCATAAGGCAAAAGTGATAACTAAGTGGCTCAGGGAACTCCACAGACCTTAATCCCACTGAGAAATTGCGGTCTATCCATAAAAGGCAGGTGGACAAACAAAAACCCACAAATTTTGACAAACACTAAGCATTGATCATGTACAAAGGGCTGCCATCAGTCAGGATGTGGCCCAGAAGTTAATTGACAGCATGCCAGGGTAGATTGCAGAGGTCTTGAAAAAGAAAGGTCAACACTGGAAATATTTACTCTGCATAAACTTAGTGCAATAAGTTATAATAAAAAAATTCAATAAAAGCCTTTGACAATTATGGAATACTTGTCATTATACTTCAGTATACCATAGTAACTACTGACAAAAGATCTAAGAACACAGAAGCAGCAAACTTGTGGAGACCAATAATTGTGGCATTCTCAAAACTTTTTACCACGACTGTACATAAAGTACATTGACTGTGCCATTAAATAGCTTAGAAAATGACAAAAAACTATGTCCTGGCTTTAGAAGCTTTTCTAGACCTCCACAAGTCGGGTTTATTCTTGGGATAAATTTCCAAAAGCCTGGAGGTACCACATTGATCTGCACAAACAGTAGCACGCAGGTATATTCACCACAAGACCATGCAGCCGACAAACCGCTCAGGAAGGAGACGTGTTCTGTCTCCTAGAGAATTACGTACTTTGGTGCGAAAAGTGGAACTTAATCCCAGAAGTACAGTGGGAGCATGGAGGCCTACAAACCTGAGTTACACCAGTTCAGTCAAGAGGAATGGGCTAAAAGTCACCCAACTTAGTGTGGGAAGATTGTGGAAGGCTACCTAAAACGTTTGACCCAAGTTAAGCAATATAAGGCAATGCTGCCAAATACTAATTGAGTGTGTGTAAACTATTCACCCACTGGTAATTTGATGAAAGAAATAAAAGTTGACATAAATCATTCTCTCACATTCTGAAAATAGAGTTGTGATTCTGACTGAACTACGACAGGGAATTTTGACCAGGATTGAAGGTCAGGAAATGTGAACAACTGAGTTTCAATGTCTTTGGCTAAGGTGTATGTAAATGTCTGACGTCAACTGTATATACAGCTCTGGAAAAAATTAAGAGACCAGTGCAAATATCTATTCAATCAACACCATTAAAAACCTCTGAAATGTGATCAAGAGGAAGATGGATGATCACAACCCATCAAACAAAGCCGAGCTGCTTGAGTTTTTGGTGCCAAGAGTGGCATAAAGTCACCCAACATCAATGTGAAAGTCTTTTGGAGAGCATGCCAAGACGCATTAAGACTAAATCCACCAAATGTTGGTTTCTGAACTCTTCCTAAGTTAACACATTAGTATTATGTAGTGTAAAAAGGAATATTAACTTATTCTCTTTGCCTTTTTCGAGGCCTGACAATACTGCATTTTTGTTTTTATTTTGACCAGTTGTCATTTTTCACAAATAAATGCTGAGAATGATAATATACATATATGACAATGTATATTTTATTGGGGATTTGGGAGAAATGTTGTCAATAGTTTATGGAATTAAACAAAAATGCTAATTTTACCACAAGACATACCTATCTACAGGTCTCTTAATTTTTCCAGAATTGTGTGTGTGTGTGCTTGTTTACCGGGATGAATGGTACATCCTGGAAGAGTTCTTGGATGAAGCGTCGGGCTGACAAACGGAACATACAGTGGGCCAGCAGGTAGGACACCTCAGAGTATAGACAGATGTCATCAAAGGCGTATGGGAACTTCTCCTTGATCCTGTGTAGACGGGACACAGACAGCACAGAATTTAAACCGAGGAAAAAAACTGCCAAAAAGAGACCACAATCTGTTGTGCAAAAACTTTGCCAAGGATCACCCCCCTACAGTGTGTATGGTGATGGGAATATGGGGATGTGTCACAGCATATGATACTAGGCATCTTGTTAAAACTGATTGAAAGGTGAAGCAAAACACAGCCTGCTTCTGAGAACAAAAATAAAGCTTGTGCGGGAATTCAGATGGAATTTGCCTCAAGAATCTTGGCTCAAGGCCAAAACAAACAGTGGCTCAAGAAAGGAAAAGTGAAATTCTATATGTATACACACACAGAGTGGGCTCCAAAATTACTGGTACCTCTGACTGGCAAAGCACAAACAATACTTTAAAAACAAAAACAATATAATTATAAAGATGAACTCAAAATACAAACATGTAAAAAACAATATTAATGTTGCAATGGAACCAACCAAAGTCATACAATTATTTAACATAAAATAAATGTCATCAAAATCAAGGTTTGATCATTATTGGTACTAATTCAGTACTTAGTGCAACTACCTCTGGCAAGGATAACAGCATGGAGTCTCTTCCTGTAATGTTTGACAAGGTTGGAACACATTTGGAGGGATTTTGGACCATTCCTCTATGCAGATCCTTTCAAGATCCTTCACAATCTTGGGTTTGCGCCTATCAACTGCCGTTCTTAACTCATCCCACAGGTTTTCGATTGGATTGATGTGTGGTGACTTAGATGGCCATGGCAGAACACCTATGGCCAAGTCCCAGCCTTCTGGGACCATAGAGTGTATGTTTGATTAAGCTTACTGCTACCTCTCTCCTGGTCGTTGTATATCTCCTTGTCTCTCTCCTCCAACAACCCTCTCACGTCCTCCTACAGCTCCTACAACCTCCTCCCCAATACTACCATCTGTCCCGTCTGACAAGCCCGCCTCCATTTGTCTCCTGAGTCTGCCTATTCACCGCATCTCTCCTCGCTCTTCCACATCCTGCCAGTCTCCCATTCCTCCCTCCACCCCCGCTCCGTGGCTAACTGACTCACTGTGAGCTCAGGGCTGCACTCGGCTGAATGAAGACATCTGGATGCCACAGCAATCCTCGCTACTTACTGCTGAAGCCACTGTTCTGTACCTCTAAGTGTAAAGCTCCTTTTATGCCCAGAAACCATTTCCACTCCAGTCGTGACCACACCTCATCTACACAGCCTCGAACTGCTCTGTGCATTATCGTGTTTCCCATTCTCTCCAGAAGACATTAGGAAATGACAGATGTTTGTTAGGCTGACAATCTGCCCCCTCGACCCCAGTCCCTCCCTTTTACCAGAGCACGTTTAATTGAATCTCATTACTCACTTTTGTCTTTAACTCATTCCTCACACCTGACTACATCCCCTCTGCCTTCAAGACGGCCTGATATGAAGAAACCAACATTAAACCCTCCGATGTCAAAGACCGTAGACCGCTATCCCTTCTTCATTTGCAACCCAATAAACTTGAGCGTGCCGTCTTTGACCAACGGTCCTGTAATCTCTCACAGAGAGGACTCCGCGACCTGCTTCAAGATGATCAATCAACAGAAACGCCTCGATCGTCACGCTGCCTAAGTTCACTCTCTCCTTGCTTCTCGTCCTCGTAGATCCACTGCCTTCCACACATCGAACCATCAGATCCGCCTCTAGGCGGTCTGAGAGCTGGGCGTCTGAAGCCACTCCTACCAGGGGACATGCGGAGGATGTGGTCCCTTGTGTCTTTTGTACAGGATACGTTAATGAAAAGATTTGTCGTACCTCGCAACTTCTTCCTACGCATTACCTGACAAATGTGCAAAATAAACATATTATGCCGAGCCTATCTTCCTCTCCGCTCCTTTATCTGTGTCATCGGTACGCATGCTGTGTTTGGTGATGAGGAGGAAGGAGGCTTTATCTGTAAATTTATAGGAAAAATAGGAACAATTTTATTTGTACATTTTGACTGTGTGCATATCTCTTACGTCAGCAGGTTGGTCTCATGACCTTTTGTCCCCACAGAAGAGCTGAGGTTAACCACCAGACGCAGGACCTCCTTTCTGAGGATAACCCTGCCTGCCAGAGCATCCTCTGGAATGGACTTCACTCCTGAGGCGGGAGGGGGAACAGGTAGTTATGCAGTTTAATAGCTCTTATACAACTGGGAAAACACCTTTGCTTAGAAAATAACATTGAATGTGAACAATCTAACAAATGTTCCCTAAAACCGGGGGTCCGCATTGCATAGTGGGCTAAGTCTTTGCATTGCACGACAGTCTACATCATGACAGTCACGGGTTCGAGCGGTTCTGACTTTCTCCGGGCCTCCTGCACAAGGCAGCGCAAATTGGCATAGCGCTTCCAGATTATCTATCCTGCCACGTCGCTTTCCAGCGACTCGTTGTGTCCAGATCGGGTGCCTGTGATTAATCGCGGAAGTATGGTCGGTGAATGTAATCAAGGGTGGAAAATAGGGAGGAAAAGATTTAATAAAATCACAACAAAAACTATTAAATAAATAAAAATGTTTACCCAAAACCAGTTCGGTGCTTCTGGTACTTCCCGGGGAGCCCTGGGACAACGCATCACTGCACCCAGACCCCCCTGACAGTTTGGTTTGAGCCATGACCTCCAGGTGGTTTTGCACGGGCGGACCGCACCACTGAGAGTAAGGCGGGTCCTCTGTCAAGTCTAAGAGACAACGGTGAGTTAAACTTAAATGTTTACTGGTTACACACCACAAATAACAATATTAGGAATATTAGGGCCCAAATGGATAAAGTGAGTGTAGATTTTGTGGATTCTGTATCTGCGCCTGACCTGGGTTGCTGTTAGAAGAGCTGAACCCGAGCACGGTGAGCCCCGTGCAGTAGAGGCAGTTATCATCGTTGTGCTCCTTAAGACCCGTCTCCTCTGCGCCCAGCAGCTGCTGCTGCTCTACCCGGCTCACCCCCATCAGCTCTGTGATGCTCAGCTGGGAGCGAAGCACCCCATGCCGGGACTGAGGGCTTGGGCCTGGGGGAAAAAACATAAACATGATCATACAGTACATTTATCGTCATTTCTCCACTGTTAAGCACAAACTGTAGATCACTACAAAAGATCATATGCAGATGCACTATACAACCAAAATTATGTGGACATCCCTAATGGTAAGGAAGGGCTAATGGTCTTGGTTTGTCAGGGTTTGTGCTAGGCCTCTTAATTCCAGTCAAGGTGATGAACTGAAATGACGATTGTGAGCCAGGCCTTCTCATCCAAAATCTGTGCCTGACCTCACACATGCTCTTTTGACTGAATGGACACAAACTACTCAAGCTTATATGAGTAGGCTTTATAGTGGCTATACAGTGTATTCGCAAATAGTCGGTATTACTATTCATTATTTGTATCCACTGTTTTACAGTAGGAGATAATTTGATTGTGTGAGATTGTACTTCTAACCATCTAAGTCTCCAGCGAAGAATTTGGCAGATCTGTCTTCAGAGGGTGGGCTTGTTCTCTTCTGGAAATAAGGTGTTTCTTTTAGCTAGGGGAAAAAACATTACCATTATCCAAATATACCAGTGGAGTTATGAATAAAGAGGAACTTCACAAGAACTACTGTAAGTCTCCATGCCAGGATAAACAAACAATCTCTAATCAGCTAGAAACTTCTAACATACATTATAAGAGACAATGCAGCGGAAAAATGAGGGGTGGCGTCAAGGAAGCAGCAGTCAAAGAGAGCCAATGGGCTGCACTCAGTGTCGCATTAAAGACTGAGGGGTCAGAGGTCAGGGGTACCTGGAACATGTTGTTGACATCCACAGGGAGAGCCAGGCCAATGAAGTCATCAGAGCTGCCGTAGGCTGCGCTGGACACCATGGACCTGAGGGACGAGGAGCGCTGCAGGGTGCTCTGGCTGATGGGGCTCAAGAGCTCCTCCTTATCCAGAGAGGCAAAACTCAGAGCCTTCAAGAACCTGCAAACATGGAGCAGTCAGGACCGGAGGTGTCACAGAGAGGGGGAGAGAGTACAAGCTGATCTAGTCTGGGACATGAGCCAGGAAAAGAGAGCGCCAAGTTTCCCACTAAGTACAATAACAGGTTAGGAGGATTGCGGTACATCTAGGGAATAAATACACAGGGGCTCAGAAGCGTCCAAGGTTGCAACATTTCAGTAACGTTCCAAAAGGACACCGTTGTTTGGGGGGAATTTACCAGAATCTTTTAACTGTAGAATAAGCAGAATTTAAGGCCAAAGGTGAACATGAGGGATGAGAGGTAACCTAATGCCTCTAAGGGTTGAACAACAGGAAAGTGTGAGCTGGAGCTTGCTAAGATGTCAACGCACCGTGGGAGGAAGGCTCGGACAGGCCTGCAACTGGACCCACCTGGCCCCCTGGAGCCCAAACAGCCACAGATCTTTACCAAACACCTAGTACTGAGACTGGCCCCAGCAGAAACAACACAGAGCACAGGTCCCATTGGATGAGGGCAGAAGAGACTAGTGAATGAAGAGTGTCATTACACACATGATTCCAGGCGTTAACAATAAACGACCACGACTACGTCCTACTTTAATAATGGTGTCTTTGCAATTTAAACACCATATACGTTTTTACCATTAACATTAACCTAATCACTCACCATTCCTCGAAGCTACAATACTGTGCAATAGTCTTACTGTACGTACACACCAGCCGCGGTCGGTGCATCTTAATTGGGGAGGACGGGCTCGTATTACGCTCAGAACCGGAGTGAATGGAACGTGTGCAGATCAAAAAAACAATTGGTTTTGTTCGTTGCGCACCATTCCATTCACTCCGGTTCCGAGCGTAATACGAGCCCGTCCTCCCCAATTAAGATCCACCGACCGCGGCTGGTACACACCGCCGCCGACTTGAGATTCAAAGTTACAGGAAGTCGTTCATTTTTATTGGAAGCTGGCTTCTCTCAGCTGCAAGGACCGGCAAATCAGTCGGCGTTGCGTTTTGGGCGTGTTGAGCGACGGTCCTTTGAAGCCAAGTCGGCGGTGGTGTGTACGTACAGTTAGGCACATGTAAAAACTCTATGAACGAAAGATGCGTTCAAAAATGCAGAAATTAAAGTTCCTGAATATAAAACGTATACTCTAAAGACCAGAACAGTGACAAACTTAAATAACTACAAATTTGACATTTCACATCCTCATCTTTTAGTTTGATTGTCCTTCACCCAGTTTAATTCCTTCTACACCCCTTTCTTTTTCAGTTAATCCGGTTCGTTCTATCAGCCCATGATGTCATTAATCATTAGCATTCCTGTTTGTTATCATTGTGACACCATGCACTTGCTGATATACCTAAAAGGTAATCATTTGTTTCATCTGAAATGTGATCTATTACAGAATGTTACTTTCTGTCAAAAAAGTATAAATATTTCTCTATAGCATTGCATTTTATAGCAGATGAAGGTTTGGAAATACGTACAGTGTTTATAGAAAACAGCCGTGTGTCGGCAGAGGCACGTAAAAACACAAATATTGGCCTGATATATCGGCCGGCTGATAAAATTGGTCTATCACTAATCAAAACCCATTTCTAAAAAAATTGCTCAAGCTTTATTTACACATTCTGCCTTGCAACATTCAAGCAGAGGTTGAATTGGGCCGGAGCGCAGCTCCGCCTCCTCAGGTCCACAACACACCCTGCCGGAGCTCAGCTCCATCTCCAAATATTGTTATTCCAATTGCATTATTTTTAATCTCCTGGCAAATACATGGCATATGAGACTGAATAATTAGCAAGACTACACAGAAACACCAGGCAACATGGAATTATCAGACGACATAATGCATTAATCACAGAGTTCTCTGGTTCGGCACCCTGCCCACAGCCATCAAGGGAAAACTGTGGTAAAGAGTTGACTTTTAGACCTCTGATCTTTATAAAGTTGTTTTGAGATTCGGTAGGCCTACGCATATTTATTTTCTTGTCTGGTGAAGCAAGGTGTGTGTTTGTTTGTTTTTGAAAGCAAATTAAATCAATTTAAATACGGGAAACCACAAATGAGCCAAGCTAACGTCAACAATAGAACTAGTGCAGATTTAGCTGATCATGTGGATCCCAACTAAGTTTGTTAGGAAGTGGGTGATGACAAGGAGGTCAGCAGACCATGCTGCCTGTAGCCTTTACTTCTATTTGGAAGCTGATGAAAGCATGAATTGTAGTATGTGAATAAGTAAATGTGATGTATTTAAAGTGTAAACTGTTGTCTGCACACAACTGCTTCAAGTGTTGTTCGGATTGTTTCATAATGCATTGAGTTGAGTAATTAAATCCCGTGTCGGTGTGATTAACACATTACGTCATTTTCCAGCGTGATTTTGAATGACGACTGTAAATAAGGGCTCCCCCTCCCCACAAAAGCCAATTTAATTACTGCATTCAATTAACGTTAAAAGCCTACAGTTCGGAAGCGTCAAAAAATAAATAAATAACAGAGTTGGAAAAGTGATCAGTCCCATGATTTAATACTTCGTAGAGCCACCGTTTGTTTTAATTACAGTCATCGGTCTGTTTGACTATACTTTTTGTGCACCTAGATGCCATGAATAAACAATGGTACCAACACTAAGAGCAACTTCATTCTCAACATTTTTGACCATGACTGTACACCCATGCGGTGATAAAAATATACTCTAAATGTGCCTTGTCTTTCCAGAGTGGTGACCCCCCCACATATTTTTTTATTATCTTCCAATTTACATATGACCTCTTCTGGTCAGATCAAAGTGGAACTCTATAGTCCTTAGCCATCCTCTGCAAACAATGGTAACAATAAATGACACAAGGACTGTTTTTGTTTCTATATAAACACCAAGCCTGGTAGAACTCTAGCAGACCAATATCACATTGTCCTGAAATGTCACAGAACATACTTTTGGATGTCCTCTAAATTAAAAGCCTAAAATAGAATAGAAACCAATTTCAACTTGTTCAACAACAGAACCGTTTAGGTCCTGTAAAACAAGTTGCATCCAACAAATACCTTGACATTGTTGGATTAGTGGTTCTCAAACTTCTTCTGGGGACCTCGGCCATCTCACAGGTTTGTTGTTTCCCCAAACTAGCTCACCTGATTCCGGCAGTTTAAGGGCTGGATGATATCTGGATGAGTTGATTCAGGTGTGCTAGCTCTGGGATACATCTAATACATGGAGCGCGGCTCTGAGAACTACTGGGTTAGATGACAGTCTGTCTCAGGGGCGCACACGCATTATAGTCTATTATATACAGCCTGAACTCAAGATGTATGAGGATATCACACAAAACTATCACACAAAAAAACAGACAATTTCATAAAAACTGTCACACAAAAAACAAACCTTTTAGCAACAAATATTAGTTGGATAAATAGCATTAAGCACACATGTTCTGAAAACTGGCTTGTACAGGAGACACTGCAGGCTTATTTAGAACTGAATAAAACTGCTTTGGACTGCTTTCCCCACAGTCGTGGAATGATCTTCAGTGTAGCATAAAGCTAAACATATTGGTGTCTTGCAGACTGCTATATAAAGTATAATTATATAGTTAATTATGATTGTTTTTTTGAACAATGTATGTATTTTATATTTCCATTTTGTATGTGCCTCAGCTATAAACTAGACAGATCTCAGTTGGATTTCTCTGTATAAAAGAAGGTATAAAAATACCTTTAAAACTAAAGGGAGAGTAATATGAAACTAACATTTTCTTAAAATGGGAAGTCAAAACCAGCAATAGAGGAGGAAAATGTTTGCAATGTGGAATTTTCAACAACATTGTTACACCCCCAATATTTAAACCTGATTGCAACACTGATGAACCTTCAGTTCAAGACTGATGCAATCGTCTCAGAAGTACAGAGCAGGGGCGGAGCAGGGTTCCCAGAAGAAGGAGTCATGTATATGGACAAGAAAAGGCTGAGGGCATGTGAATGAAGAAATAAACATGGTGACACATTTTTTGCCCAGACAAGTAAAAAACAAAATGTGTGGTTGTTACCTTCTTGGAGTGAGTCTAGAATCCAGGCTGCCAGTCTTCATGGCGATGGTGTCGGCGAACAGCACGTCTTTGGCTGGCGACGTTAGGGCCTGGCTGTGGGACGAGTGTATCCTTTGCTGCTGCAGCCTCTTCAGGGTAGCGTAGCCTAGCGCGTCACGCTGGCTGGCGTAGGTCTCTCGGCCGCCGACGTACTTCAGAGTGGCGTAGCCCAGGGCGTCGCGGGAGTTGGAGTACATGAGGCCGCAGTCCGTCAGACCACTCAACGTTGTCAACGAGGGCGACTTTAGGGACTGGGCACGACGAGGGAGCGTGTGAGAGGAGCCGGGGGGCACTAGGAAGGCAGAGCTGGATTTAGACAGGGAGGGGAGGTGGGTGTTGCGGGGCTGGGGCGTGAGCGACGTCGGCGTCTGGATGGTCTGGGCGCTGACCACGCTGCTGAGGCTGACGCACTCTGTGTCATCGGTGGACGGCAGAGTCTCACGGGACGGGCTGGAGCTCATGGAGCTGATTCCGCTGGTGGTCGTGTCCGTGTTGAAGCTCTGGCTGCGTGATTTAAACTGAGACCCGCCGCCGCCCCCTCCGGACGAGCCGTCCCCGGCCAGGCGCTCGCGGCAAGTCTGTTCCCTCAGGTTGTCATCCAGCCCGGACCATCCAACCCCCAAAGCGCGGCACGGCAGCCTCCCATCGCCCTCCCCAACGCTGGGGGTGCTGCCCCGGTCCTCAGATGCCTTACTGCCCTCAAAGGACGCTTCCAGGTTGACAGAGGGGCTTTTGGAAAGGTGACCGTCATTGTAGATCGGGAAGACGTCCGAAGATCCGAAGGTGTAGCCGGGTTCGGTGAGGGTGCGTTTGCGACCCTGCGTGCCGTCCTGCTCGCCCCCGTGGCTCCTGGTGATGCCCTTCAGGTCGCTGGTGCTGCGCAGCTTCTTCCCGGAGAGCGACAGGGAATGGAGGAGGCGGTTGCGGAAGCGGCTGGAGGCCAGCAGGGTGAAGGGGCTGCGATCCTTATACTTGGGCCTCATGTACATGGGAGGGTCGTCTGACAGGTCACAGTTCTCCAATCTCTCGTTATCCATGATGTACATACCTGGAAAGTACAAATCAGGGTCAACATTTGGAGAGACCTTTGACTCCACGGTCATGTGGAAGTTACATAAGCACTAAGGCACAAGGGGGTGTGGCATATGGGCAATACACAACGGCTAAGAGCTGTTCTAAGGATATTGACAATATACTACAAACAAGCGAAATGCCTTATTGCTTTTATAAAATGATAATCAATGTAATTAGAGCAGTAAAAAGTGATGTAATGTCATACCCGTAGTACACGGGTCTCATATACTACAGCTTTTAGCCAATCAGCATTCAAACCACCTGGTTTACCAAAACGACTGAACACCAGCTGGATGTTGAGGGCACCATGCTGGGCCGGAGCTGTGACTTACTGGGCTGTGTGGATTCACACTCGCTGTTGTGCCTGGAGCCGGTGGAGTCTGACGCCAGGCTGAGGGTGGAAGGGACGGACGACAGGAGGCTGGGGGGGTTGGGATGTGGCTCTGCATCATCCGGGACAACAGGCCACAGCGTCCGGCGGCTGTGTCTCACAGAGTCCCAGCCGTGCTGCTTCAGCATGTCGCAGCCCTGGCGCGTCTTGGAGATCAGCCCCAACACGTAAAGGCAGGTGCTGGGCAGAAAGAGCACAGAGACATTCCAGTCACATTCTCATGAGTCAGCGAAACCGGTTCAACATGTCTGGGCGCCTCACCCTCTGATGGACAGGACCTCACAGTGCTGGGCCAGAAGAACGATGTCAGGGATCACGCCCTCCTCCTGGAGCAGATTCAACCCCCAATTTGATGACCCTATGTTGCCCTGGAAACGGGCCGTTTAACGTACAATGCTCTCGTTAATACGTGTGAAGATTATGGAAATGATCATTTTTAACAGAGCCAGCCATCACGATCTACTGACCAATGCCCAAAGTGCTGCTTTCAGCTGTTTGATGCCCTCCCAATCGTCAAGCATCGGTGAGCGAACGGTGTAGCTGAGGTCTGGAACCACGTTCTGAATGGAGACACAAAATGAGTGTAAACACATGACTCATCACCGCTACATGACTGTGTGTAACAGCTGGTTTTTTTAGCAGATGCAGTCACCTGGACTTCCAGCAGATGGCAGCCTGTCTTGTCGTGGACCAGTTGGCCATACAGATGCACAGGGAGGTGCACATTGGGCCTCTGTAACCTTTGGTTGCTCCGGCGCACATAGTTGTCTCCATCCACAGGTTTACGGTAGGCTGTGAGAGCCTCATTTAGCTGCTCTTCAATCATGTCCACGTACTTCAGGTTATACTCCTATAACACGTGAGATAAACACAAAACCCGTCGACAGACAAAATCACAGAGTTGTAAACGGTACAATGTAAAAGTACTTTTCTGGGTTCAGCTGAGTTCAATAGTTCCTAATTAAGACCAAACTGACCAGGTAAAGGGAGTTTATACCTATCCAGCGATCTATGAAATTTATAGAAAACTTGAGGTGTTAATTAGGAACTTCCAAAATGGGTGAACCCGGCCAAGTACTTTCACTTTGTACTTTTTACAACTCTCATCATCATTCATGACATTGCCTGAGTATAGACGCACCTTCTGCCATTTCTCTAGCTGTTTGTTGACGTAGCCCCTCTCGTTGAGGTAGGAGAACCCCTTTGGAATGGACAAGAACCTGGAGGTTGGATTAAAAGAGGTTTAAGACAGAGACCTAACAGGCAGAGACACAGAGCTCAGTTAGCCCCCTCAGCTTACCGTAGCAGCAGGAGCACCCCCTTGTCCCCGAGGTGTGTGAGAGCCGGCTTCATATGGATGAGCGCATGGAGGTTGGCCTGATACATGACAACCACAGAAGGACAATTCAGCCAGAACCTTACCAGAGGAATAAGTATGTACAACATGCACACTCTGGACTAAATTACAATAGGGCCCCATTTTGATTCTGTGACCAAAAGTATCTGGACAGTAGAGGTGAAGTAGTAAAGCGTACAAAGTAAAAGTACTTTTCTGGGTGCAGTTGAGTTCACAAGTTAAGGGAAGTTCCTAAAATGTCCAGGTAAAGGCAGTTTATAACTAACCACACATTAATGAAATTAAAAGATCAAGTACGTAAAAAAAATATCTAAGTATTATTTATAAACTCCCATTACCTTTTAATGTAGGTTTTACTTAGGAACTTCCCAAAAGGCAGAAACCAGCTGAGTACTTTTACTGAGTACTTTTACAACTTTTACAACTCTGTGTATATATGTTCAATAGAAAAACTGGGCAGTGGGAACTACCCACAGAAAGGCCCCACAATAGATCCTCTGGCCTATCATCGCTCACCTTGTCCTCACAGGCCTCATCCAGGATGTCCAGGGCCTCCATGGACACTGTCTTATTGCGGTCGTGGAGCTGCGTGACTAGGAGCTCGATGCCCCAGTTACTGAAGAACTCAACATTGGCACGAAGCAGCACACGCAGGTGTTTAGTGGCATACAGCCTGCAGCTCTGTGGTGCACCAACGGAGGGCGGAAGAGGACAGTCTTAAACGTTTCTGTCAAGGAAGTTCTCACACAGTATTCAAAGCACAACAAGATATGCAAGTTCTTACAGAAGACACAAAAAAAATTAAGAACGCAATTGGTCTTCGAAATATCTCTTCGAATCCACTTCCTCTGTGTTGGTGTAAGCAGTGTTCTTACGTCGGTGGCAGCGGTGAGAATCTTAGAGAGGATGACCCTGGACAGACCGTCACGGCTGTAGTCTAATGTGGACACAGTCAACTTCAGCAGATGGTCCTGATTCTTCAAAGTGCATATGTTCAACAGACTGGTAGGAGAACAGTGTCAGAGTCAGTGCACTGTCAACCACCAAATACAGCACATTTCATTTCATCATTTGCATCAACATGTGAAGAAAAGATGACAAAAGAAAACAGTATTCCGTCTCTACAGTTACTTAAAAAACTTTGAGCAGTACCACGTGGGCCAGCTTTCAAAGCGTAATGTATATTTGCGAGGGGGGGGTAAAGCATGATGGAAACGAACCACTGGAAGGCACTGCACTTCTCCAGCATCTTGACACCATTAGGGTGTGAGGAGAGGGTCCCCAGGAACAGGAAGTAGTGCTGGCTGAGGGTGGTGAGCAGCCTGCTGCTCTGAAGACTGCGATCGGGCTTGAGTCCTGAGGAGGAGGACAGCCACTGGACTATGTCCTTTACTAGGTCCTCCAGATACGCCTGTCCATCCTGACACACAGACAGCACGTGGTCAGCACACAATCGTTGGATGGCAAGTGGTAAACCAAGGGTCTGGTCATTGAATATTTAAGTAGAAAATTGGTCATATTAGGAATTTAGTAAGAAACTATGTACTTCTTACGGGTAGTCGTAGATAGTGCAGTGGTCTAATGTTGGCTCTACAGTACATATCAGTAGTAAATGTCTTAGATAGTGCAGTGGTCTAATGCTGGCTCTACAGTACATATCAGTAGTAAATGTCTTAGTGCAGTGGTCTAATGCTGGCTCTACAGCAGTGTTTTTCAAACTTTTTTTCCAGCGACCCACATTTTCAAAATTACAAACCATCGTGACCCAAAGTCATGAAAATAGGTGTTTGCAAATATACCCTTTTCCTATCATTTGTATTTGTATGTAGGGGTATTAACATAATACATACGTTCAAATTGTCACCAGAATAATAACAGGTACAAACATTAATTTTCTCAATATTGACAGTATTATCACCACATACCTGTGTTTTATAAAAACATGTTAAAATCCCCAAAATAACCAAGATGATGTGGTTTTCCCACAAATTATAAATTACTTGTATTAATTTACTCGCATTCAGATATAAATATATGATGATGCTGTTTTAACTAGCTATGTGAAACTAAAGTCAAATAAAAGTTTGGAAAACTGAAATAAATGGCAATTCTTTTTGTTACTTCTAACGACCAGCGCATTGGGTGAACACGTTTTTTTTTAACATACAGGTTATTTTGTCTGATGTAAGCCAATATGGCCCTGTAAAATCTTTTATATTTTTGGCCAATTCAATGAGCGAGACTACGGTAATTACTTCAAGCGATTTATATACATAGACAAATTATTGATATTCTTCATTTTTTCCCTTTTAAATAGTAGCCTAATCATTTTCATAAGCATTTAAATAAGTGAGTTAAACGGAGAAAAACGAACGTTGTGTTTTTGGACAATTTAGAATGGACTACATACTTTTATGACGTGCGTTAGATAGGAGCGATATGTTAAAGGCGCATGCTGGCTATGTTCAGTAGAGAAACGCACACTGCATATACAATTTTATATTTCTTTGCACAAATTTCACTCCATCCGTGGAAGTTCGCTATTACATTTTTCACTGAAGTAGCCTAATGTTATGCACGAACTCCCAAGAAACAGTGTTGTCTCTTTTTAGGGAATGTAGTGTAGAAGGAAAGGAAGTAGTGATGTTACAAGCACTTTGCAATACAGAGGCGCGTGCTGGGAGACACACACACACACCGCATTCGGAGGACACTGCGCTTACAAATTCACATTACTTTCAGAATAGGCGATAAGCGGTGGTAATTATAACTTAATGTGCATATATTGGAATTTTAGGATTAGGATTTTTTATATTTTTATTTTGTTGAATTGCACGTTAATTTCTGGATTCCGCGATTCGTCCGTGTTTTTCACAATGTGAAGAATAATGTAATGTAAATCATACTAATGATTGTTAATCATACTGTAATGTTAAACATACTGTAGGACCCGCTTGACCTACACAACTGCTCAGTTCAGTACACTGCCCCATGTGGCTGTGGAGGTGTAATGTCAACTATAACATTTTAATCATGGCATTTTAACCATGACAAAATAATTATGAAAACCTATTTGCCGACCCAATTTTAATCTCCCGCGACCCACCGGTGGGTCGGGACCCATACTTTGAAAAACACTGCTCTACAGTACATATCAGTAGTAAATGTTTTAGATACTGCAGTGGTCTAATGCTGGCTCTACAGTATGGAATCAGATTTGTGCCAATAATATCAAACAAAACTTTTTGAATAGCAAACAAAAATTACTAACTCAATTAAAAAAATATTCATCTCAAAAGCAAAACTTAAAATTTGCAAACAAAACATTTTTGTAGTTGTAAACTATTGGTCTTTTATATTTTTGATAACTTGTAATTTTGTTTACAGTTCCTACTAATTATTTCACAATGATCAGTCTTTTGCTCTCTCTATCACATTTGCAGTTTCGCTCCTAGGTTTCTCGTTTACGCTTCCAAACTTTTTGATTGCAATTCTGGCACAAACCTCTCGCAGGGGTGGGCCTTACAAGGGTGCATCCCCATTGGCTAAAGAGGTTTTAAGCGATAGTTCCGTGCCCCGGAAGTTGTTCCGTGCCTTCATCCACGCAATGGGGCTTGCAGCGGACCTCGAAATTACGAATTTAATACTTACCTCACAGCTGTGTACAAATTGTTTTGCTTAGGTCATGTAAAAAAATATTTTAAGTACTAC
>JACXGM010009291.1:0-12255 GCA_016801145.1 Umbra pygmaea
ATATATATATATATATATATATATATATATATATATATATATATATATATATATATATATATATGAAGTTATCTTTGCTATTAATTCCCTATTGTTGAAAAAAGGTAAAGATCCCACCAATAGCTATTGCCCTTTGTCTAAAGAATTTTGAAGTCAAGCTATTTGCATTGAGATATATACTATATGACTAAACCTGTACACCATAAACAATTTGAAATCATTTAGACTCGGTTAGCATCTGATAATGTTCGTCACCTTCTCCTTGCAATTGACACAGCCAAAGATACTAACACCAAAACTGCTGTGCTCTCTCTAGATGCATATCAAGCTGTTGATCATTTGGAACGGGGATGGGTCTAGAGTCAGATCAATGACGCCGTTCAGGTCTCCTACTAATGCTAGTCGGTGAGTGTTTAGCAAGGGGATTTTCCCAACAACCTATTGGCAAAATCCACATCATCTGAATTAGGAGCATAAACATTGACTAATAATACAGCGGTGTGCCAAATGGAGCCGGTTACAATAAGATGCCTCCCATTACTGTCCGACATAACATTAGTAGTTGAAACATGTATTATTTTACTAACCTGAATTGCAACCACTGGGCTTTGGAATTTAAGTGGGAATGAAAAACCTGACTAAACCTTTACTTATGTAGCCTTTGATAGTATTAATGGATAAATGAGTCTCCTGTAAGAATAACACATCTGCTTTAAGCTTTTTCATAAGGGGAGTAAATCTGGGACCTTTTGTTTAAACTTTTGAAAGCCTGGACATTTCAACACAGGAATTTAACAGGGACATTGGCTGCTCCGCTGTCCCCAACATTAGAATTGCTAGCCATCAAAAATAATAATGGGAATTTCTTTCAAGAGAAATTAGTTAGCCATCTAAGATGAATATAAGCAACAACAAAAAATTAACTAAGGCAATAATACAGAACTGACAGAGAAAGGATTCAAACAAAAACACAAAAAACAGAAATAGAGAAACATATGCACAGACCACCACCCCAACCTCAGCCCCAAACTTTAACCTCCCCAGTGCACATTTACAGCTTTTTCACAGCTACATTAACATGGCAGAAGCTGCATTGCTAAAAGACAATTCCACAGGGTCTCTACACTACTCACCTACAAAAGGGTCATATCTATTATGATTCAATTTTTATTTTTATTTTTCATATGACCGCCAAATCACAGAGAAAACTGTCTGATGTCAATCAATGACATTCATCCATTGAATTGTTACATTCTTACAAGTTCCAGAGTGCTTTGCGTTTTTTATGAATGTACAAGGGCATGTCTACGGAAGATGGGCGTGGTTTCATCTCCAGTAAAAACAAATACTTGCGTCATTTTTTCTTTCTCTCAGTAACTAGATTACAGTACTGCTTCTTATCTGTAATAGATCAATTCCTGAAAAAGTAAAATGCCTAATGTATGTTGTGTTTTAGGTTACAAATGCGAAAAGGCATCTCATATCATATTTTTCCGGTGAGGATACTGACCGATATAAATATCAGTTATGTGTTATTTGGAACCCGAATTATGACGTGAATAGAATACACTGGCAAGTATCTTCAAGAATTGCGTGTGTGGTTTTCAAGAGGGTTCTATTAGTATGTACCAAATAAATTGGCACAAAACCCCAAAAAGTTTTGAAGCTGCATGAGGTTCCTCCGTTTTCCAATGGGCTCCCAAGAGAACTGCTGGTACTCTACTACAGAAACGACTTTGTGATGAGGTACAGTAATTACAACTCTATTTGATATTGAAAAATTCATAAATTCGTAAAAAATATATTACTTTTGTAGGATTTCATTGATCATTTGAAAATAATAGCAGTCTACTGAAACCAACTTTTGCAGATGGCTAAGTGGTTAGGGAGTCAGACTTGTACTCAAAAAGGTTGCAGGTTTGATTCACTACTGTGCTAAATGTTGTGTCATCATTGGGCAAGGTACTGTACCCTAAATTGCTCCAGGGATACATGTCCGCCTAGAGCTATTGTTATAACAATGGCTTACATTTGTTTCTGAAAGGACTGAGATTACATTTGTCCACTCATGAGTGTCTTCCTAAAACACCACATACCTATAGTAATGGCAAATACAGTTTGTGGCAATGCAAGGAGGCCCTACATAATGTACATACAACTACAGTATATTGAAATGTTTTGCGTGATTTAATAAACGTTTTATTTATTATTCACAGAATCCTATAATCCTACGTCGTCATCAGAAGGATCAATGGTGCTGATGGTTACTGCAGTAGTAAGTTTAAATTTTACTGTCGTCACTTTACTCATACAGTCGGTATGCACTCACAGAAAAATCAGTAACAACCTGGAATACTGGCACATAGGCCTAAGCACTATTCAGAAAGTAGTGTACTACACAACCTTACAGACTCAGCTCTGAAGGTCAAACCTAATTCAGGTCTGTTATTTTTCATTGCAATTCCCTATTTAAACTGGGTATTTACACTGGGTAAACTATTGCAGCATTGCACCGGGTTATGCTACAATAGATTGTGCTGGAGGACAAGAGCCTTTCTGTCCTTTCTCAGACCCACTAAAGTCTCATTCATTTGTGACAGCGGGCTAGAGGCAGACAGCGGGCTAGAGGCAGACAGCGGGCTAGAGGCAGACAGCGGGCTAGAGGCAGACAGCGGGCTAGAGGCAGACAGCGGGCTAGAGGCAGACAGCGGGCTAGAGGCAGATTATGTATTTATTTTGGCGTTTGTGCTGTACCAAGTTAATATTCCCAAGACTCTAATCTTTCTGTTGTCATGTTTATCCTAGCAGGACCCAAACCCATGGAAAATGTGGCCTGATGACCTCTTCCTGTCCCCATGCTTTGCCCTCCCTGCTGTGCTTGTGCCCAAGTCAAAGATGTTGGTGATCACTTCCAACTGGTGACTCCAGCTGTACATCTGCAGAGAGTGTTGAGTTCTCCCTTCACAAGACCA
The DNA here is from genome assembly GCA_016801145.1 of Umbra pygmaea. Lineage (NCBI taxonomy): Eukaryota > Metazoa > Chordata > Actinopteri > Esociformes > Umbridae > Umbra > Umbra pygmaea. The sequence goes on from JACXGM010009291.1 coordinate 2,973, forward strand.
CTAAAATGTTTTGATGTTACACAAAGACTATGGTCACAGCCTACCCATTCCTATTTTCTTTTTTAGGACAATATCTGAACACTCAGAATGTGACCTTAGAACAATGGGCCTACAGATCCCCCACCCGGTACAGCCAGAAGAGGACTGGCCACTTCCTTGAGTCTGGCCTCTCTCAATGTTTCTTACTAGATCCCACCTACTAGGGAGTTTTTCCCAGCCACTGTGCTTCACTTGTGTTGTTTGCTCTTGGGGATCTTGGGCCGGGTGTCTGTCAAAGCACTTTGTAACAACTGCTGTTGTAAGTAGAGCTCTATAAAAAAATTTGATTGACAACTTCTATCTCTGTAAAGGTGAACACTGCTGTCAGTGAACATTGCAAGAGACCCAAGCTTTTCATCCTCTTCAGACCACGTTGTCCCTACGCAAGACCACCAAATTGTGTTGATGTGATAAAATATGTGCTTATAGTCAACCCATTACTAAATAGTTTATCGCCTGGTACATGTGAAATCATTTTGTGATGCTTGTATAAAAGAAAAACTACAGATTGATTTAAAGACTTTATTTTTTCCCAAAATGTTTAATATTAGTTTAAGGTGTAAAGTGTGTTTGATTTTAAATGGTATTTGTAGATGACAACTGTCACATTACACTTTGTTGTGATAACACTTGTCAAATTGTTTTTATAGATCACCATATGTGGATGTGATGTAATAAAAAAAAACATCAGGCTAGTCAAGGGACTTCAATAAACCCACAGACCACTAATGAGTGTTGTATATACAATAGAAAATTCATATTCAACTTGATCATCAGCTAAACAAATCTACATTATCTGGTGTTGGCGTGAAATAACTGTTAGGTCTAGATGAACAACCACTGCTATCAAGGCAGTAAGCATGAAGTGACCGTTGGGGGTACCATATGTGTATATGTTAGCTTATCAATATATTGGTGGTGACATTAAGAGCATACTTACATGTTGGAGTGGGAGTGTCTCATCAAATATATAATATCAATACAGCCTGGACATAATGAGTGAACATAAGTTAGAAATGTATATTTCAATCAAATTTATGATGACAAGATCATTTTTCTTCAAAGGTGAAATGATATAAAAAATATGTAATATGTAATTGTATTTAATCATTTATTAAAATATCTACACAATAAAAATTATTCACAGTACAGTTTCCTCAAATAGATTTTTCTTGCAAAATCCTTTGTATTTCCATCATGAGAGGGGTATTGCTCAAATCAATCCGACCTCACAGGCAAGTAAAACAATACTGTTAATACAGTATAAAATAAAAATTTGTTGATAAGATAAATGTAGAACAGCGATTGTATTGTGTTAGATATGACAGATTTTAGCTAGCGTTACTGCTCTTTCCCATTTCTACATGAAGTCTCTATATAAACAGTAACAACTTTGTATACTGTTACTTGAGCAGGACATTACCTAACCAACACGATTATCGTCATGAACCAAGCTCTAATATAACTAGCAACAACACTGCAAATTATTACTGTACCATCACAAACCCGAGTCCATAATGTAGGCATAAGCAAATTATTGCATTAGTGACGATAAATCCATTTATGTGATATGATTAGCTAGCTGGCTAGGAATACCATGCTATGTTTACAGGACTAACTGATTGGTCATCTATCCTTGAGGACCGGCAGCTTTTGTTTGTTTTTTTCCAGTTCAGTTTGGAAATGGTCCATATGTACATCAAAACTTGGATGCTCTTAACAAACAGACGTTTTCATCTTCCATTTCATAGGTATTTATCATTCACTACCTCTTCTTTGAATAATGGCAGATCTAAACAGTCAGCTGTTAGCTAAATACACTGGTAGTGACGTCACACAAAACACATAAAATTCATAGCCTCACGTGTTGTCAAAATGCTGGCTATACTACCGATGAGCATCCTTGTGGGAGTCAAAATGTCTTTTGCCCTGAATGTTCAATGTGAAGGCGCACTGGGAAATGGACAGAGAACTATACTTTATTATTAAGCAGTCATTTCACTGGGAGGAATTTTGCCCTCCTCATTGTAACGCCTGAGCTGAAGTCCGGGAATATAAACAAATTTCTGTCTCGAAAGGTTATTCTCTACCCTTCCAAAGCAACACAGCTTCCTTACCATGGAAGGATGGTAAGGCACTATGAAGAAGCGCATGGTTTTAAGCCGCCACCTCCATCCACTGGACACCTTGCAATTCGATGGGCCCAGTCAAGTTTTGGAGGTAACTGAAAAATAGTGGGGAGGACCTCTGCGAAGAACCCAGCCAGGAACTCAAGTGGATCATTCCTTTAAGCGCCCTCTGAGAGTCCAACCACACAGAGATTAGAATGTCTGGAACAGCATTCAAGGTCATCAGTCTTCTCGGCTAGCTGACAAATTAATTTTTCCAAATGGGTGACTGCCCACTCCAGGACTACAATCTCTTTGCTATAATCGGATAACTCATGTTCAAAACTTTTAAAACTACAAGCCTGTTCATCCTTGGCTGCCCGTATCCCATCCAAGGCTGCAGAAAAGGGGGCTAGAGCCGCATCAATAGCCGTTTTCAACTGGACCATGAGAGCAGCCATAATATCCACTATTTTATAGCCAGAATCAGTGCCATAATGCTCCTTGTCAGTCGCATCAGAAGAGATTGAGGCAACGGGTCATTTTCCCTTTGAATCCTGCAGTAGTTGGAAAAAAAGGTAAGTTAAAACTAATCAATTAAATGTAATGTGCAATAGTTGAGATTAAAATGCTATGTGAAAATGTAGAAAGTTAGCTAAAACATAGGAGCCTAATCCACGTGTGACTGAGTTCTAACATTTTAAATTGCTTTAAACCTTTCTATAAGTTGCTTATATAGAATTAGTCCTAACAGTACATTTAGGTTCTGAACATGAATACGGTTCAAACACGATAAAACACTGCTCTTAATAGGACCCTTGCAGGGACATGCCTAATGCATTTCTAACATGACAACCCATTGGACACTTAAACATACAGTTTACAGACACACACACCTAAACACACATGGACAGGCAGACAGACAGACAGACAGACAGACAGACAGACAGACAGGCAGAAAGGCATACAGGCAGATAGCAGACAGACAGGCAAACATGCAGGCAAACAGGCAGACAGACAAGCAGGCAAACAGACAGACAGAAAAACATGCAGACAGACAGACAGACAGACAGACAGACAGACACAGACAGACAAGCAGACAGACAGGCAAACATGCAGACAGACAGGCAAACAGAAAGACAGACAGGCAAACAGAAAGACAGGCAAACAGACAGACAGGCAGGCAGGCAGACAGACAGACACAAACTCACAATCTCAACCCTGCTCTCAGGTCTGAGACACTGTGCGTGTGTGCGTGTGTGTGTACATGCGAGCGCGCGCGTGCATGTATGCATGTGACGAGGTGAGGTGAGGCAAGCGTGTGGCTGCATATATCCTTGAGCTATTTCAAGAAGCAGGGGACACATTGAAATGCTCTAAACTGCTTTTTCCATTCACATCTCGTTCTAAACAAAATGTGACTTTTTTACATTTAATTACAACCTAATGTTTTCATAATTCTTTTACTACAAACTGATAATCATATTATGATAACAACACCTTATCATTGGTCATTTCTTTTACTAGACTGGTGTTGATTTTACTGGAGTCAGATTAGCCAGTAGTCTGTCAAATTTTTCTGACCCAGTTGGTAAGACACCATGTCATTATCCCAGCCGGTACGAATCCATGTATGTCACCATGTAATTATCCTAGCCGGTAAGAAACCATGTATGTCACCATGTCATTATACCATCTGCTGCGAATCCATGTATGTCACCATGTAATTATCCTATCCGGTAAGAAACCATTTATGTCACCATGTAATTATCCTATCCGGTAAGAAACCATGTATGTTACCATGTTATTATCCTATTCGGTAAGAATCCATGTATGTCACCATGTAATTATCCTATCCGGTAAGAAATCATGTATGTTACCATCAGTGATGCTGGTAACGCGTTACTTAGTAACGCGCTACTCTAATCTGACCACTTTTTTCAGTAACGAATCTAATGCGTTGCTATTTCCAAACCAGTAATCAGATTAAAGTTACTTTTCCAAGTCACTGTGCGTTACTGTCATTTTCCTTAGTAAAAAATATATATTTTGCTTTCTTCTTGCGTCTCCGGGAGTGAAGTCACATATGCGACAAGTCACGTTTTCAGCATGAGGACTGTCGGAGCCGGCGCAAGCTAGGCAAGAACCGTTTGCCTAGCAACACTTATACCAGCAACACAAACTCGGATTTTCCTTTTCAAAATAATAGCGCTAGTAATTCAATATAATAATCATTGTTAATTCATTGCAAGATAGGTAGTGTGTCCATGTTCATGTGTTGCTAAAATTGCTAAAACTGTCGGATGAAACAGACTCTAGTGAATGTTTTTCTAATGTAATCGTGTTTTCACATCAGACACTGACAATATATTCAATCAAATTGTGTGTACAAAGTATTTGTTACTCTTATTAATAAAAATTTAACATGTTAAATAATTTTCTTCCTATCATATACTCTTAATTGTCAGGAATGCCCCTGGGGTTTGTCCCGTACGGTGCTCCTCCTCCCCTGAGTACTAGGACTATGCCTGCATTAATATACTTCTCAGTTATTTTCCCAGCAGTAGTTCAGCTGCACTCGTTGCGCAAATATCCTACGTTCATTATATTCTGGGTCCCGTTATGTACCGTTAGTTCTATGGCGAGGTTATGATCAGTTATAGTATACGGAAGCTATTATGCTTTATATGGGGGGTGTTCCGGCCTAAACTCTAAGTTTCTATTTGAATAAACCTTCAGCTACTTGCACTTGTCTCTTATCTTCATACATCGTCACAGAATAACCAACCCTTATGGAGACAGCAGCGACCAGAGGGATTCAAGTCGGCTCTGGATGCATCTCCTAAAGCTGGATCCCCCCCACCGGGAGATGTGTACCCAGAGAGAGGGGTCCAATGACGTAAACCTCGCCATCCTGGAGCGGTATGACGGTCACCCTGATCGCTGCCGGAGCTTCCTCCTACAGTGTGGACTTTATTTCATACACACAGGAATGGACAACGGCTCGCCGAAAAGGCCAAGATTGCCCTGGTGATATCCAGTGTTTGATCATCCTTCAGCTGGGAGGGAGCGTGGGGATCGGCTGCTTCATCTCCGGCAGGGAACGAGGACTACCGCTGAGTATGCCCTGGAATTCAGGACGCTCGCAGCCACGATTGGTTGGAACGAGACGGCACTCCTCTTCTTGTTCCGAGATGGGCTACGGAAAAAAGTGAAGGTCAAACTAGCCTGCCGGGATGACCAAGCCACCCTAGACCAACTCATTGCCATGGCCATTAAACTGGACCGCCTTCTACGTGCCTGGAGGAAACCCTCGGGATGCCCCACGGCCATCCCATTGACCAATCAGAGAGAGGAACCAATGGAGATGGATACTACCAGGCTCACGTCCACCGAGAGAGGGAGACGCATTCGCCTGGGTCTCTGTCTGTACTGCGCAGAGGAGGGTCCTCTACTGGCTCACTGCCCCAACATCCAGGGCGCCCCACAACTCCTGCTCTCAACAAGATCACGGTGAAGTATCGCTACCCGTTGCCTTTAATACATACTGCTGTGGAAAAGATTCATGGGGCTCAGTTCTTCACAAAGCTGGACCTCCGCAGTGCCTATAACCTTGTTAGAATAAGAGAGGGGGATGAATGGAAAACGGCCTTCAGTACGACCTTGGGCCATTACGAATACAGGGTTATGCCCTACGACCTTTCGAATGCACCTTCAGTATTCCAAGCGTTCATTAACGAAGTCTTCAGGGATTTATTGAATCGTACTGTATTGGTGTACATATATGACATATATAGCACCACGGTGTAGGAGCTACAAAGATTTTTGCCCCCTGGGATCCTTTATGTACCGTACGATTGCAGGGACCAGTTGTTGACCTGGGCGCATACGTCGCTGACTTTGGGCCATTCCGGCATTACGCACACCATCCGTGCCCTCCAAACTAAGTACTGGTGGCCTTACCTACCTCAGGACTTACAGAGGTATGTCACCTCCTGTTCCACCTGTGCGCAATGCACCAGTCCTCGCCATCTACCTTACGGTAAGCTGCTACCCCTGCCCATCGCACAGAGGCCCTGATCACACCTCTCTGTTGATTTCGTTACGGACCTGCCAGTATCAAAGGGGAGAACGACTGTGCTTGTGGCTGTGAACAGGTTTTCTAAGGCATGTCGGCTGATTCTTTACCAGGTCTCCATACAGCATTGCAGACTGCAGAAGCCTTGTTCACCTACGTCTTCCGTGTCTATGGACTCCCTGAGGATATTGTCATGGACAGAGGGCCCCAATTCACTTCACGGGTGTGGGCAGCGTTCATGGCCAGACTGGGAGTAGCGGTGAGTCTGACTTCGGGTTATCACCCGCAATCGAACGGCCAAGCAGAGGGCCAACCAGGAAATTGGGAGGTTCCTCCGGTCATACTGTAGGGACTGGCCAGGGGAATGGGCTGACGTACTGCCGTGGGCCGAGTATGCCCAAAATTCCCTGCGTCACTCCGCCACGTCCTTAACCCCTTTCCAATGTGTCCTAGGATACCAACCCTCCCTGGTGCCATGGCATCGCACACACAACAGATCCCAGCCGTGGACGATTGGTTCAAACGCGCCAAGGCCTTGTGGACTGCTGCCCATTCGCATCTCCAACGCACTGTACGGTGCTACAAGACTCAAGCGGACAAGCGACGTAGAGAGGCTCCTACCTTTCTACCCGGGAACAGGGTTTGGGTCTCCACGAAGCCCTGTGGCTTCTCCTCGCTTCCTTGGTCCCTTCCCTGTCATTCGCCGGATTAATGAGGTGACATACACCTTACAATTACCAGCACACATGAAGATCTCACCCTCGTTCCATGTCTCCCTCTTTAGGTTGGCGGTTCGGAGTCCTTTAGACAGTGACGGGGGTCGTACGGCTGCCCACGCCCCGCTGCTCATTGATGGGGAACCAGCGTATGCAGTACGGCGTCTCGTAGATTCCCAATGGAGAGGGGGCCGCTTGCAGTACCTTGCCGATTGCAGTACCTCGCCGATTGCAGTAACACTGCTTTTCTTGTTTTGACTTTTGTGCCCGTGAATACTCTTGAGTTTCTATTCGAATAAACCTTTGGCTACTTGTCTCCGATCTTCATAAATCGTCACATTAATGTTTCTTTACACACAGTACAATTGCATTTGGTTACAATTTACTAGCTTTATAATGAATTAACAATGATTATTGCAGTGAATTAAAACTAGCGCTATTATCTTGAACAAAAAATATTAAAAACAATTTATTATTTACATTTATACACAATGTAGATTATAAATAGTAAGTTTCCATTACACTGTTAACAGTTAAATATGTCAAGTCAAGAAAGACTGTCATTATTTTTATAAACCAAGTATTTATGTTAAGTTAAGTCAAGAAAGACTGTCTTTATTTTTTTTATAAAAAAATGTATTCAACTTTAAATGTCAGGAGATACATTGTTGATGTTACTGTTAAAAATGTACTTCCAATAAAGTGAGTGTTGGCAAAACCGGTTGTCATTTTTATGTTGAGGCGGTGGGGGTGTTGTCAGCAGCTGCTGAATGTAACTAATAAAGTAACTTGTAATCTAACTTAGTTACTTTTAAAATCAAGTAATCTGTAAAGTAACTGTAATCAGATTACTTTTTCAAATTAACTGTGGCAACACTGGTTACCATGTCATTATCCCATCTGGTAACAATCCATATGTCACCATGTCATTATCCCAGCCGGTAAGAATCCATGTATGTCCCCATGTCATTACCCCAGCCAGTAAAAAACTCTGTGTCATCGTGTCAGTAAGAAAAAATATAATTTTGAACTAGCTGTTAGGTCACCACATAGTTGAACCAGCCGTTAAGTCACCATATTATTGACCCAGCCGGTAAGTCACCATGTTGTTGTTTGACCACTAACTTAAAAGTACATTGTTATTCAGTCCATATGTGAGGGGCAAAATAATTAAAAGCAGTTCTACCCAGTTCAGTGGACATCTTAGGGATCTGTAGTGAAAGCCATCCCTGAGCTCAGGTCTGGTAGCCAGTCCATCTGAGAGTTAAAACTGAATTAATAAAAGGTGGTAGTTTGTGTAAAATAAATTTATAAACATAAAGTGCAAAATGCATTTCGCTGCAACATTTTTAAGACAGCCATTTTACATTCTGATAAATGATGCAATGATGTGTACTGAATGTGATGTGATTTTATTAATCTCCTGTAATAAAACAAATGACACTATGATACACAACATCAAGAGGTTTTAACACAGAAGCAGGTGCATACATATATATGGTGTCTCCATAGTCAATGACAGGCAAAAACGTAAATTAAACATTTTGTATTTATTATTTATTGTTAAACAAGACTTGTTTCTGGCTCAAGCCACGACTCATTTATGCTGGCAAACTCTGCCATTCCTGCCATTTTGAGGGGAATCCCCCCTCGGATGGGTGGCTGTGAAGGGGACAACGGCTATCTGTTAAAGACATGGCTGATGACACCATTTATAATGCGTGAAATGCTGTTTAGTCGAAAACACACAAATACGCAGTGTAGCCTATTGAACAATCATTCGGAACAGTGAAAATGTGCTTCAGTTGTTTGAATAGGACAGGAGGTATTTTACAGTCCTCAAAAAGTCACAGCATTTTTTGTGGCTTGTTGTGTTTTACACAACATTTCCATGAATCATGGATGTGTTGATGACATAAATGAGGACTTAAGGAGACAGATCCGTGTACGAGACGTGATGTTAAAATGCATGCAGCTGAATGGGAGAGTAGAGCTTAATTGACAGAAGAGTGATGTAAGCAAAGCAATGTAGTGCAACTTTCATTCATCCCATCGGCAAAATAGCAACAGCGCCCAGGACCCGCCCACAATGTCACTTGCGTTTTGCGTTTGATATGCGTTTGTGTAAAGTCGTGTTCTGAATAGCATCTAGTGAAACTTAACACCAGGCACATACTACCTCAAAAAACATTTATTTCATTACACCTTGATATGAATCCAGATTTTGTAATGGGATGGCTCATTTCTTGTCTGAAATATCTTCAGAAATAGAACAGTCAACTGAAAAAGTGAACTATGTAAACTTGTCCTTTATATTAATGTTTGTCTTTGAGCCACAAATT